>CM044326.1:19885000-20120000 GCA_024291935.2 Okapia johnstoni
ATGTAACTGATTAGGAAAAAACTGTCTCTAACCGTTTACTTGTTCTTTTAAAGGGTGGATAGAGAAGAGTCATGTGTAATGTCCCTCATTGCTGCTGGCTTCACAAGGGTATGTACTCACGTCTTTGTTATGCAAGTATAATTCAGCATGACAAATTATTTTATCTCAGCTTTAGAACCTGGCAATAGTTTTGAATTAATTTTAAAAGAAAAATCGTCCTTGTGCTGTGTTACAGTTTGATTTAATTTTATAATCTGGTAATCTGATAATCCACAATACTTTGCTTTCTCAGTTGCCCAAAACTATGCCTGATAAATGCTTCTAAACATAAAAAAAATCTCCTTTAATAGCTTACTCATTAGTTAAAAGTTGTACCATAGGATGTGTTGTCATAATACTGACAGGCATACATGCAACTTTAAAGCCAATTCAAGGATTCTGGAAGTAGGACCTCCCCAACATGGCTCCATTTCTTTCTACCCCTGACTCTAATCTCTTGATTTCTCTTAAGCCCAAAAAGCTGGTGAAGGCTTTGGTCAGCTAGTTGCTAGTAGCCTTGGGAATAATGGTGGAGAGAGCTCACATAAGGCTGATAATTAGGCAGACTTGTAGCCCAAATATCAAGGGAGGTCATGGAGAAACCTCACCCCTTGATTCTGGCTGATAGCACTCGCAAGTATCTGGAAGAAGTGAATACGCATCCTCCCAGAGGGAGATTCCTTCTTCTTCAGCCTCAGAGAATCTCTACAAATAATAATTCAAGGGCAGCAGGCAGCCCTCAGTCAGCATTAATCCGTCCACAAGGAAACATGGCATTCCAAGTGGGAACTAGCAGGGGAGAGAGGCAGCGGGAGCAGGCCCTCACAGTCCTCAGAAATTATAATTGTGAGATAAAATCGTGAAACGATTATGCTTATTATATGTAAAGAGACAAAGAAAGGACAAGCTTGGAAATATCTTCAAGGAATAGGAAGCTATAAAAAGTGATGTAGCAAATTTTAAACAGAACATAACTGAATTTTGACAAATGCACACATATTAACTGAAAAATTTAAAACTTAGTAGGTCAGAAGAAATTATCCAGCATGTGGCACAAAGATCCAAAAACAGAAAATAAGTTAGAGAAGTTTAGAAAAGTGGAGGATAGAGCGGATGGTTTAGCATCTATATAATTGGAGATCTGGAAGAATAGGAGAGAGAATGGGGCGTTATATTTGAAGAGAATTTTCCAGAATGGATGGAAAACTATAATCTACAGATTCCAAAATTCAAAAGTAGAATAAATAAAAAGAGGACATATCATAGTGAAAAACAAACAAAATAAAGAGACAATATTAAAATCAGCCAGAGGAAAAAAAATTAGAACAGTAGACTAACAGCTGGCTTCGCGGCAGCAGTAGGTTGAAGTTAGAAAACAGTGGAGTAGTGTTTTCAATGTGATAAAAGAAAATAACTGCCTTGCTAGAGTGTTATACCTAGCATGTGCTCAGTTGCTCAGCTCAGTTGCTCAGACATATCTGACTGTTTGCGACCCCATGGACTGGAGCCTGCCAGGCTCCTCTGTGCGTGGGATTTCCTAGGCAAGAATAACTAGAATGGATTGTGTCTCCTGCATTGGCAGGCAAATTCTTTGCCACCACGCCCCCTGGGATCCCTTACCTAGCATAAATACTTTCAAAAATGAAGGTGAAATCAAGACTTTCAGAAATATGAAAATTGAGGCAATTTGTAACTAGCAGATTCTCAAAGGAAAATTCTGAAGGATGTACTTAAAGCAGAAGCAAGATGAGTCCTAAGTCCCAAGTGGGAGGCCTGAAAGGCAAGAAAGAGTGAGGAGCAAGAAACTGTGAATGTGGGGTGAACACAAACACATTTGTTGTTGTTGTTCAGTTGCTCAGTCGTATCCAACTCTTCGTGACCCCATGGACTGAAGCACACCAGGCTTCCCTGTCCTTCACTATCTCCCAGAGTTTGCCCAAACTCATGTTCGTTGAGTCAGTTATGCCATCCGACCACCTCATCCTCTGCCACCTCCTTCTCTTTTTGCCGTCAATCTTTCCCAGCATCAGCATCTTTTCCTACTGTGTAAAGCAGTAATAACAGTGTCTTATGTGATTAGAGATCACAAATGGTAAAGGACCATAACCTGAGAGTCCCACACCAACCAAGTGATTGTTCACCCTTCAGGGCACGAGAGGTATTCCTTTGGGCATTATCTTAATACATAAAACTCAGAGATGTATTTCCCTAGAAGCCCTGGCTGAAGAAAATAATTGAATAAGAACTTCCACCATTCAACAAATGAAGTAGAACAGAACTCTAAGATGAGGGAGAAAGTAGTGGAGAGAAGTGGTGTGTGTAGTGTAGAATATGTACCTTTATATGTAATTATATAACATCCAATAATACCTCAGTCTTTAAATTCTAGGGTTTCTAAGCACACCCTGCCCTAGGTGTCCTCAAAGTTTCAGGGGAGAAAGTGGAAGTAAACGCATTCCTGTGGCTCATCTAGCAGACAGGGAAGTGGGTGGGCAGTGAAAGTATTCTGAAGTTTTCTTCTTTGTGGGAAATGTGCAGACTAGAGCACTGCTCATGGGAAAGACTTTGTTCTGGAACTAATTGGTACCTTGTTTTCAAATAATAGTAAAGAAATCTAGGTCTGCTTTTGAGATCAATGAACAGGAAAGTAACCAATAATAGAAAAGTTCAAGAAAACTTCTGGGGACTTTTCTGGTGGCTCAGTGGTAAAGAATCCACCTGCCTAAATAAAATAAATTAATTTATTATTAAATAAATTAGATTTAATAATCTAAATAAAGTATTTAGGTTATTAAAGTAGTCTAATAAATTTTAGACTATTATTACATAGTTTTGTGGTTCAAACCCAGGAGACATTGGTTTGATCCCTGGTCCCTGAAGATTCCACACGCCCCGGAGCAGCTAAGCCTATGAGCCACCAGTGCTGAGCCTGTGCTGTAGAGCCCAGGAGCTGCAACTACTGAAGCCCACATACCCTAGAGCCCGTGCTCCATGAGAAGCCACCACAATGAGAAGCCTGCTCACCGCAACTAGAGAGTAGCCCCTGCTTGTTACAGGTAGAGAAAAACCCTCACAGCAATGAAGATCCAGCATAGCCCAAAATAAATTTTTTTAAAAAGAACTGAATTAATAAAATATGGAGTTTGTGGGAATTACTTGGTGGTCCAGTGGTTAGGACTCCACACTTCACTGCTGAGGGCCCAAAGTTCAATCCCTGGTCAAGGAACCAAGATCCCTCAAGCCTTGTAGCAACGCCTGCCCAAGAAGTATGGAATTTTTAGCAACTGGATCACATTGGCGTATCCAAGGAAGAGGAAATAACAGTGTGAAATCAGTGATAAACACAGAGTAAGATGGGAGCAAAGTCAAGTGCATGAAAATGGGCTGGATTCTCCCATTAAAGGATAAGCCAGTAGACTGGCTTATGAAAGTACAATTATATGTTGTTTATAAGATAGTGATAAAAAGAACTTAATAATAAAGAAAAAGGTAACAAGTAAATGCAGACAAAAGAAACACAGGAATTCCAGTATCAACATCAGATATGGTGGAACTTAAGACTTTGTTTTAAATACACATTTTATATACAAATTTTACATTGTTGTTATTATTACATAGTTTTGTGGTTCTCCTTTTTTTAACACCACCCTCCCCAACATTCACACATGTCAGCACCTGTCCGCATTCCCTGACTTCCAGTTGAACTTGTATGAGAACAGCCATGCTGGCCAGCATGCAGGTGAGCATCATAAGGATCCCAGGTTGGAAGTTGTGGGTCACCTGTTCCAGCAGATCCTCAGGTCACCCCTCCTTAAACTGCCTAGGGAAGCATTCACATGAGGAAGAAACTTCCCCTGAGAACTCTGAAATTCCTTGTGTTGGTACTCTTAGGCTGCAGAACTGGCCATTCTTAACAAGGACCTTCGATGTTTCTGATTTTCCAGTGAAGCTAGTGAAACTGGGAGGACAGATTATTCATCTTGCCTCGAGTTGTTTGCTTACCTATATCTGCCATAAACAGTGACAGACTTTATTTTCTTGGGCTCCAGAATCACTGCAGATGGTGACTGCAGCTGTGAAATTAAAAGACGCTTGCTCCTTGGAAGAAATGCTATGACCAACCTAGACAGCATATTAAAAAGCAGAGACATTCCTTTGCCAACAAATGTCTGTCTAGTCAAAGCTATAGTTTTTTCAGTAGTCATGTATGGATGTGAGAGTTGGACTATAAAGAAAGCTGAGTGCTGAAGAATTAATCCTTTTGTACTGTGGTGTTGGAGAAGACTCTTGAGAGTCCCTTGGACTGCAAGGAGATCAAACCAGTCAATCCTAAAGGAAATCAGTCCTGAATGTTCATTGGAAGGACTGATGCTGAAGCTGAAGCTCCAATACTTTGGCCACCTGATGTGAAGAACTGACTTACTGGAAAAGACCCTGATGCTGGGAAAGATTGAAGGCAGGAGGAGAAGGGGATGACAGAGGATGAGATGGTTGGATGGCATCACCGACTCCATGGACATGAGTTTGAGCCAGCTCCGGGAGTTGTTGATGGACAGGGAAGCCTGGCATGCTGCAGTCCATGGAGTCACAAAGAGTTGGACAGCTGAGCAACTGAACTGAACTGATAGCTTTTTATTTGTATGAGGTTGTACAAGCAGTACTGGAAATATATGTTTGAAATTCTGTACAAGGAAGTCCATCAGCACAGCTTCACAGGCTGCAAAGTATATTACCAGTAGAAAGTCTAGTTAACCATGGGCCTCGTGTTTTCGTAGTACAATTGAGTTATCATTAAACTAATTGTAAAATTCAAAGGTAACTGACACACACTCTCTCCCTGCCCTCTCACCTGCACTGCTTAATCAAGGCATTCCTTGCAGCCTCTGCCAGAATTGGGGTTAAGTGCATGTCTCTATGAAAAACAGTTCCATGCAAAAAGCACAGAAAGTTTGAAATAGTCATTTTAGAGGTCTGTAACTTAGGAAATATGGAGCAGCAGTCTCACCACTTAGTAAGTGATGAATCCAACTAGGTGACCAGTCCTCCGAGACTGCACGAGGTAACCTGTCTTCTCACACAGAGTCCCATACCTGTCTTCTCACACAGAGTCCCATACCCTCAGGTATCAGAAGGATACTGAGGTGACAAGAGGGCACAGAGAGCAGAGCCCTCGGGCCTAGAGGCCTCATGGCTGGCAGGCAGTGTGGCCCAGGCTTGAGCCCAACCCCAGACCTGAAAGCCATCACCGCAGTGAGATCTCGGGATTCACAGGGCAGACAGCTTTTCTGTAGATTGGCCATAGTTCAGGATTCCACAGTGGGTGCACACTTGCTTACCTCTTAAGTTGGACTTGGCAGTTGAGCTTTCTGACTAAAATCTCAGAGGTTAGGGAATTTTTTCCCCCTCTTTTTTATTTTTTCAGTTATGAAAACACGATAACACATTTATAGGAGACTTGGAAAATACAGAACAGAGTTACATATAGTTCCACTATATATTACAATTGTTTTAAGTAGATAAATTAAGATTTCTAGTTGTAGTTTCAATATAAAACTCTTAAATTAATAGAATGCATATACAGAAAAGTAGACTCTTACATAAACCTGAAAAGCACCATGAACCAATTTGAAATAATTATGATTTATTATACAATTTTCACACAGCAGTAGGATACAAATTCTATTCAAGCTCCCATAGATTATAAACTAGGAGTCACTGAAAGATATCCAGGGACATAAGACCGGGTGCAAAAATTTGGTGGTCTAAAGGTATTAAAATCATACAGAGTCTGTTTTCTTATCACTGTGGAATTATGTTAGAGATCAATATCAAAAGATATTTGAGAATAACCCAATCCACATATTTTCAAGTGCAATGTGACTTTACCAAGAGAGATCTTTGACTTAGACATTAAAAACCTCAATAAAGTTAGAAGACTGAAAAAACACAGAGTGATTCAAGATAAGAAAGCATTTAAATATGAAATTAGTATCAAAATTAGAAATTACTGTCAAAGATACTTTAAAAATCCCATGTATTTGGAAATTAAATGCCCACTTTTAAATGATGGATGTATCTTAAGAAGCCATAACAAGGAAAATTAGAAAAATATTTGTACTGGAATAAAAATGAAAAGAAAATTTACCAGAATTTGTTGCATGCACCTGAAGCTACTCAATGTAATTAAATACAGTGTGGAGTCTTGAATAAGATATGAAAACAAATAATGGACACTAACATAAAATTTTGTGAAATTTAACAAAATCTGTACTTTAGGTAATAATACTGTATCACATGTTAATTTCTTGTTTGTTGGTTTTTTACAATATTGTATTTCTTTATAGTCTCAGAATTGGATTAGAAGTTTCAAGCCTCATTCAAAAAAATTGTTTTCATGTGACTAAGATAAACTTTCTAGACTTTTAGCAATGCAGTAATACTAGATGCCAAAATACATGGAACTATGTCAAAGTTTTGAGTGAATATAAATTAGAAATCTAGCATTCTGTTCATACTAAGTCAAATATGTGGAATCAAAATGTCATAAATGTTTTAGATAGGCAAAAATTCATAAGTTTTCTAAAATATATATAATACATACTATTTATATTTACAAAAGCTTTTTGACTGCACTTAGTAAAGGCTTGAGAAAGAACATTAAAAAAAAAAGAGATGAGAAATTGGAAAACATAAATGAAATATGAGCACTGAATATGAAATAGAAAAAGTGAAACCATCCAGATAAAAGTAAAAGATCATCATATAATCCAGTTGTTTTTAAATATAGCTGCTCATTAGAAACACATCTGGAGCTTTGGAGAGAAAAAGCAATACCTGGGCATTTGTATTTTTCAAAAAATTCCAAGATAATTCTAATACACATCTGGATTTTAAAAAGTGATCACAGATTTTCCTATTAAATAGTGGTTTTAGTGATACAGAATTCTTTTATTTTCTGTTGACCAATCATGGTACAATGGTATTAAGCAAATAATAGTTACATAATCCCAGCAGTAAAAGATATTTATCAGTTTTCACAATCAATAGTCTGACAAAAAATAAAAGATCATTACAATTGCAAGCCATAATGAAAACATGATTAGCCTAACAATATAAAATAATTTCATACAGTTTGGGGGGTGTTGAATAGAGTGATGTGGTAAGTGGAAGTGCATACATGCACATGTCTGCCCAGCCAGCCTATGTCTTTTTGTTGGTGCATTTAATCCATTTACATTTGAAATAATTATCAATATTTATAATCCTATTACCATTTTAATTGTTTTGGGTTTATTTTGTGTAGGTCTTTTCCTTATCTTGTGTTTCCTGCCTAGAGAAGTTCCTTTAGCATTTGTTGTAAAGCTGATTTGGTGGTGCTGAATTCTCTTAACTTTGGCTTGTCTGTAAAGCTTTTGATTTCTCTATCAAATCTGAATGAGTCTTGCTGGGTAGAGTATTCTTGGTTGTAGGTTCTTCTCTCATCACTTTCAATATATCATGCCATTCCCTTCTGGCTTATAGAGTTTCTGTTGCGTAGTCAGCTGATAACCTTATGGGAATTCCCTTTTTTGCTATTTGTTGTTTTTCTCTTGCTGTTTTAATATTTTATATTTTTCTTTAATTTTTGTCAGTTTGATCACTGTGTGTCTTGGTGTGCTTGCTCCTCCTTGGGTTTTTCCTGCCTGGGACTCTCTGTGCTTCCTGGACTTGGTTGACTGTTTCCTTTCCCATGTTAGGGGAGTTTTCAGCTATTATCTCTTCAAATATTTTCTCGAGTCCTTTCTCTCGTCTCCTTCTGGGACCCCTATAATGCAAGTGTTGGTGCATTTAATGTTGTCCCAGAGGTCCCTTAGGCTATATTCATGTTTTTTTCATTCTTATTTCTATATTCTGTTCTGCAGCAGTGATTTCCACCATTCTGTCTCCAGGTCACTTAGCTGTTCTGCCTCAGTTATTCTGCTATTGATTCCTTCCAGTGTATTGTTCATCTCTGTTTGTTCTTTAGTTCTTCTAGGTCTTTGGTAAATGTTTCTTGCTTCTTCTCCATTATTTTTCCAAGATCCTGGATCATCTTTACTATCATCATTCTGAATTTTTTTTTTTTTTCTGAAAAGTTGCCTGTCTTCATTGCATTTAGTTGTTTTTGTGGGGTTTTATCTTGTCCCTTCATCTGGGACATAACCTTCTGCTTTTTCATCCTACTTAACTTTCTGTAATATGGTTTTCATTCTAGCCACTATGGGATTGTGGTTCTTCTTACTTCTTATGTCTGCTCTCTGGTGGATGAGGCTAAGAGGCTTGTGTAAGCTTCCTGATGGGAGGGACTGGCATAGGAAAACTGGGTCTTGCTCTGGTGGGCAGGGCTCAGTAAAGCTTTAATCCAATTATCTGCTGATGGGCAGGGTTTTGATCCCTCCCTGTTAGTTTTTTGGCTTGAGGCAACCCAGCCCTGGGGGCTACAGGCTCTGTGATAGGGTTAATGTTGCCCTCCAAGAGGATTTACGCCAAGGGGCCCCTTCCAGGACTGCTGCTGCCAGTGCCTCTGTCCCCTCAGCGAGCCACTGCCAACCCACGCCTCTGCAGGAGACCCTCCCAACAGTAACAGGTAGGTCTGATTCAGTCCCCTGTGAGGTCACTGCTTCTTCCCCCTGGGTCTTGGTGTGCACCAGATTTTGTGTCCTCCAAGAGTGGAGTCTCTGTTTCCCCTTGTCCTGTGGCAGTCCTGTGATCAAATCCAGCAGGCCTTCAAAGTCAGATTCTCAGGATTCCCAGTCCCTTTGCCAGACACCCAGTCTGGGAACGCTGATGTGGGGCTCAGAGCCTTCACAACAGCAGAAGAACTTCTTTGATATTATTGTTCTCCAGTTTGTGGGTCATCCACTTGGCAGATATGGGATTTGATTTTATCCTGATTGCACCCCTCCTACCGTCTGATTGGAGCTTCTTCTTTGTCTTTGGACATGGGGTATCTTTTCTTTGGTGGGTTCCGGCATCCTCCTATTGATGGTTGTTCAGCAGCTAGTTGCAATTTTGGTACTCTTGCAGGAGGAGAGGAGTGCATGTCCTTCTACTTTGCCATCTTGCACCGGAACCTTGAGGTTGGGGTTTGGTGTCTCTCGGCCCTAGTTGTGCATTAGAACTCCCTGAGAAGCGTCCCTGAGGAGGCCCTGGTTCTGTTGGTTTGGGGAGGGGCCTGCACGCTGGTGTTGTTTTTTAGATTGCAGGGAGTTCTAATGTGCATCCAGAGACAGAGATGCACTGGGGGTGTGGGGGGGCCCGGTGGGGGTGATATGCTCTGGGGAGAGGCAGGTTGAGTTGGCTTGGGAGCCAGTGGCCTCACCCGTCTCATGGGCTGGGCTGGGGTGAAGAGACCGGCTGCTGCTCAAGCTGAAGGAACAGCAGCCTGATTCCTGAAGCTCTTTGGGCCTGACACCCTTTTCTACCCTCCACAACCCCACGGAATCCTCAGGACATGAATGAAACCTAGAGAAGGGCAGGAAAGACAGGATGTTTAGACACAGAGCCAAGCAGAGGTAGCAAGGTGGGGAGTAGACGGCAGGAGAAGGATGCAGTCCTTCTATTCACATGCACTGGTTTTCTAACCTGAACATCCACCTTTGGGATAAAGATGTTTGGATGTACACATTCACACCCAGTGAAAACTCTGGCCACGTGCACAGGAGGCCATGACACGTGATATACTTGGCTCCCTGTCCCAGGATTTCGCCTGCAGAACAGGCGAGGCCAGGCAAGTGAGGGGACAGCTCGGGACCCCTGTCCATCTCAGGTCCCCCACCTCCTGTCTACTGGTGTGGAACACGCTCTGTGCCCAGAAATCTCGCCGCTGTTCCTGCCCTGTCAGCAGTGGGCGCCTGTGCAGATGAGCAGTGTTCTTGGGTGTTCCTGTGGGGTCGTGACTCACTGAGGAGAGAGCTGCAAGGCCAGCACTCTTTTTTTTAATAATTTTATTTATTTATGGCCTTACTGGGTCTTCATTGCTACACAGGCTTTTTCTCTAGTCCCGGCAAATGGAGGCTCCTTTCTAGTTGTGGTTCACAGGTTTCTCATTGCAGTGGCTTTTGGTGCGGAGCACAGGCTCTAGGGCGCACGGCTTCAGTAGTTGTGGTGCGAGGCTTAGTTGCTCCGTGACATGTGTGATCTTCCTGGACCAAGGATCGAGCCTGTGTCCCCTGCACTGGCAGGTGGGTTCTTAACAACTGAGCCGCCAGGACGTCCCAAGGCCAGCACTCTTACCCCTCCCAGTTGGTGGGAGCTGGCAGGCATGTCCCCTCTCTGACTTGTGTGGTTAGGAATGGCTGTGTTCGGCCTGCAGGCCTGGGGACCATCATGCCCATGGCCAGCAGGCCTGGCTTTCCCTCCCAGGGGACAGCAGTGACTGCTGTGTGTTCATGCGGCAGTCTGCAGGTACAATGCTTTCTCATGGTCATTGTCAGAGATGCAGGGTGCTCTTGTTTTGCGGGTAAGGAGGCAGGCTCTGGAAGCTTTAGGGCCTTGTAGAGGATCATACAGCTTTAAGACATGAACCACGGGCTGGGCTGTTAGGTTACTTGACACACAGACAAGATCACGGTTCCAACAGGGGGATGTCTGCCTTCACTGGTGGTAGAAGGAGCACCACAAGAGGACCCATGCCCCAGGCTGGTCTGGCTTTGGCTTGTGGATAGTGGCCTGCCCATACCCTGCCTCTGACACCTCAGCTTCCTCCTCATCAGATAGAATATTATCCATGTGTTGAGCAGGTGAAATCAAGAGCGTGCTACAGATACAGGGGCAAGTAAATACAAATATTACAGCAGAGTGGAATTATGTGATAGTACATAGTGACGTGTAAGATGTCTTCATAAAATTCATAATCTGGTAGTAGAATGGGCTCAGGCTTCCCATTTCCACGTGGTCTGCTTTGTTGAGACGTTCTCATCATGTAGAGAATAGCTAGTGTCTGCAGGAGTAGGAGCGCCTGGGCGAAGCCATGGTTCTGCAAGTCCCTCTGCTGTGGAGGATGATCCTTTGTCAGCTTAGCTGAGCTGCTGTTTGATATTAGTATAGGGAAATGTTGCCTAGTGGTAGTGACCTCTGTGACACAGCTGCGAAGAGGTGTGCGAGTGTATTTTTGCTTACCGTGAGCTTGTGTAGCTTGAAAGAGGACAACATACTGCTCATCTAAGTGACGAGACTCCGAAAGTTAATATAAATGGGACTTGTGTTAATAAGTTTCTTCCTTCTGCATATTATAGCCTCTACCAGTGACATGTACACATCAAAAAAGCCTAATATCTGAAGGCACTGAAAGAAAAGTATTCTTAAGCCCTAGTTTTTTTCCCTTGAGCTTTTTTTTAGTGGAAGAATAGTTGATTTACACTGTTGTGTTAGAACAACACAGAGAAGTGTACTACGTAAAAGTGATTTATGGTGTTGCTGTTCTTCAGTTGCTCAGTCATGTCTGACTCTTTCTGACTCCATGGACTGTGGCACGTCACACTTCCCCGTCCTTCACCATCTCCCAGTTTGCTCAGATCTGTGTCCATTACGCTGGTGATACCATCTAACCATCTCATCCTCTGCTGCCCCCTTCTCCTTTTGCTTTTAATCTTTCCCAGAATCAAGGTCTTTTCCAGTGAGTTGGCTCTTTGCATCAGGTGGCCAAAGTATATACATACATATATATACTTTCTCAGATTTTCTTCCATTAAAGGTTATTACAAGATACTGAAATGTAGTTTCCTATGATACATAGTAGGACCTTGTTTACCTATCTTCCATACTGTAGGGTGTATCTGTTAATCTCAAAATCCTAATTTATCCATCCCCACATCCCTTCCCCTGTGGTAACTGTAAGTTTGTTTTCTGTCTGAGTTTCTTTTTGTTTTGTAAATAAATTCATTTGTATATTTTTAGATCCCACATATAGGTGGGATCATATGATATTTGTCTTTTTCTTTCTTACTACATACACTTAGTATGCTGATCTCTAGGTTTATCCATGTTGCTGCAAATGGCATTGTTTCATTTTTTATGGCCGAGTAATATTCCGTTACACACACCCACCCACCCACCCACCCACATCTTCTTTATCCATTCCTCTGTCAGTGGACACTTAGGAGGTTGCTTCCATGTCTCAGCTATTGTAGATCGTGCTGCTGTGAACTTGGGTTACACACACACACCTTCTTTAACACACATACCTTTAACACACACACACACCCCTTTATCTGTCCCTCCGTCAGTGGACACATAGGAGGTTGCTTCCATGTCTCGGCTATTGTAGATAGTGCTGCTATGAACTTAGGGGTACACACACACACCTTCTTTAACACACACATACACACACACGCACCTTTAACACATACACACACCCCTTTATCCATCCTTCTGTCTGTGGACACTTAGGAGGTTGCGTCCATGTCTCGGCTATTGTAGATCGTGCTGCTATGAACTTGGCGATGCATGTGTCTTTTTGAATTATCATTTTCTCTGGATATGCCCAAAACTGGATGCTGTTTTTCCTAATTTCATTTATTGACTACTTAATTGAGCTACCGTTCATTTTCCATGCAGTTCAGCTATTTAAGGTTGAAATGACATTTTTATAGAAGAAATACATAAGTAATTGTAGCGTGACCTTCCATTTCCTCATCACTGACAGTGTGGCTAGTGCATTAGTCATACAAGTTCACCTCCGCACCATTGCGTGCTGTTCCATTAAACGGTGATGCTAGCTTTTAAAAATTATTTTGAAGATTTTTAATTTTATCTTTTTCTCTTTCCAGCAAACACCTTCCCTTTTCTTTCTTTCCTCCTTTCTGCCTTTTTTATTGAGATACAGTTGATCAATTCAGCCACTTAAAGTATACAATTCAGTGGTTTCTTAATATGTTCTCAGATATGTGCAAGCACTATTTTTTAAATGCTGACTTGGTATTGTAAGTTTTCATCTCATTTCCTGTTTATCATTGAAGATAAATTATTTTTTAGATTTCAGGTACCAAATTGAGAAGTCTGTTGGAAAGCATTATTTTGTATATATGTGTATAATAAGTTAAAGGTACACATGGGTTGATTCACACCATCACCTTTCTGTTTGTAGAGGTATATAGAAAACCCCAGCCCCATGGCCTGTTACAATGAACTGCTCCAGCTGGAGTTTGGAGAGGTGCGCTCACAGCTGAAACTCAGGTAATTCTGCTGCTTCAGGAAAGCCCAGCATACCATCCAGAGTGTGGCTGCAACTGAGGACTTGAGTGTGGGCAGCTGGCTCCATTCTGGCTGTTACTGACTTCCTGCTAAAATAGGATGGGGTGGTGGGAAGTCAGCTTTCCTTGCATAAGACTTTCGGAGTCTGCATGGATGTCTAACAGATAGGCATGTTAATGATATGAGACTTAACATTTAAAGACGGGGCTCTGGTGGGGGCTTCCCTGGTGATCCAGTGTTTAAAATTCAGTACTCTCACTGCCAGTACCCCAGGTTTGATCCCTGGTGGGGGAACTAAGATCCCACAAGCTGCATGGCACAGCCAAATAAAAGATGGGGCACCAAAATAATAGCAAATGAAAAAGCAGGATGTGAAAGTATATATACTGAATTACCTGTTTTGTTTTTTAATTAAAAATTCTTTTTGATATGTACATACATATTTCCGGTAGGTGACATGTTTTCTTCTCTATAATAAACATTTTGTAATTTGCCCTTGCTAAACAGTTTCTTTTTTTACCTGAAAAGAATATAAACTTAGTTCTTTGTAGAGTGAGAAAAGCAGCAAAATTAGTAAAATTATCTGAGGTTGACAGAAGTGAAAAAAAATGTTAGTAGCTCTTTCTCATCCTCAGTCTCTTCCTTGGGTTCTGTTTGACATTTCCTTTACCAGGATCCAAGAGAGAATGGAATCACTCTGTTTGTACACGCTCAGGGGGAGATAAGGGGTTTAGAATTTGGAGTGTAAAGATTGGCAGGGACCAGCACAGGGTACCACATGCAGAGAAGAAAATACTTCATAGACGAAATGAAGCGTGAGGTAGCAGAGAAGTGCTGTGAGCGGAGATGTTTCAGGGCTGGTGAGGTCTACAAAAGAGCTCCTTTTTGTTGCCAAACTCTTCAGGGTAGCTTGAGATGGATGGCTGGCCTTGGGCCTGCCCCTTTCCTTACTCCTGGGTCTTCCACAGCCTGGCTGCCACACTCCCGGCTGTGAGCCATGGAGCTTATTGTCGGCAAATTACAAATCACGATGCAGAAACTGATACCCAGGGAGGTTAACTGACGTTCATCCAAGCTCTCACACGTGGCACAGGACAAAGGTAGTCCTCTAGGCTATAACCCACATCTTCAGAGCTGCGCTCACCGTCTCTCCTCACGCTGTGCTTCGTCTTTGGTGTGCCGGTTGACAGCCAGAGGGAGATGCCACTGTCCAGGGAGACAGGATAACGGGACAGGGAAGGGACGAGTGTGGGGCTGAGAACTGAGGGCCACAGAGAGAAACTCCTTCCGAGATACTCAAATGCACGAAAAGCTATGTGTGACAAGCGTCTCTGTGTTACTGCTAGAGCAGTAGCCTAGAATGTAAAGTCTAGAAATAAGCATGAGTATATTTAAGGATTGAGAACGTAAGTATATATGTTCACCATGGCAGTTTAAATCCACACAGGAAAGGGTAGATTTTTCAGTGAACAGGATTGTGACAACTTATTAACTATGTGGAAAGAAAATTAAGTTATATCCCAATCTCACACCCAGTTCCAAAATAAACTCCACTGTGCATCATGTTCAAAAGTAGGACCACAAAAGTACTAAAAATATAAGTGAGCATATGTCATTGGATAATGAAGCCTTGAAGCCTCTGGCGTCAAAACCAGATTTCATAAAGGAAGAGAAGCAGATTAGGCACGATGAAAACGTTAAGCTTGTCCCAATGAAAACACCTTGTGTGTTAAGTTGCTTCTTTCATGTCTGACACTTTGTAACCATATGGACTGTGGCCTTCCAGGCTTGTCTGTCCATGGGATTCTCCAGGCAAGAAAACTGGAGTGGGTTGCCATTTCCTCCTCCAAGGGATCTTCCTGACCCAGGGATCGAACCCACATCTCTTGCATCTCCTGCATTGGCAGCTGGGTTCTTTACCATTGGCACCACCTGGGAAGCCCACATAATGTTAAAAACTTAGACAAATAGCAAACTGGGAAAAAATACATTCATAACATTCAGGACAGACAGATTAATATCCTAAATATGTAAAGAGCTTTGATGAATCAGTTTAAAGATGGAAACACCCAGTATAAAAAAATTACAAAGAACATGTCATAAACAAGCAGTTTATAGGAGATATTAATGGCCAGTGAACATGAAAAAAATGTTCAGCTTCAGTAGTAACCAAAGAAATTAAAATGATTCACCATTTTTAATTTACCAGATCTGCAGAAATTTAAAAACCCATGATAAAACCCAGTAGGGCTTCTCACAAATCCATCTCCTCCTAAGGGCTTGCTATATCGAGGTGGAAGCTACTTATTTTTTCATTCTTTTTTTTTTAAATAAGAGTTTATTGGGCTAATTCACGTACCGTTTCTTGAGTTTTATATGCCAAGAAAGAAGGACTAGTTTTTATTGGCTAAGCTGCTTTGTCTTATTTACCTAGACAGCTTAGTAATACCAGGAATAATGTAACATCATTGTATGAACAATTACGAATTTTATGAAGAAGTAGACAGTTGTATTCGTTTTTTCATCATCTGAGGCATATGCAAAAAAAAAAAGCTGAAAGCAACCTAAATGTGTAGTCATGGGAAATTTGTTTGAATGAATTATTATATAACTTTAGAATATTACAGTGTTATTAAAAGTGATAATAAGGAACTAATTAATGATATGGAAAGATACTAATATAATTTTTCAGTGGGACAAGATTTAAAACTATAGGGTATGATTATATTTTTATAAATATATATATATATATATTGCATGCATATTTATATAAGAAATTGCCTAGAACACCAGTTGATTTGTGTAGGTGTTGGGATTTCAGATGATTTAATCTCATTTATTTTTAAACAGATTTATTGAGATATAATTCACATTCTATACAATTCACCATTTAAAGTACCCAGTTCAGTGGCTTTGAGTATAATCACAGAGTTGTGCAACCACTGCCAGAATTTTAGATCATTTTCATGACCTCCAGCCCTTGATAACCACTAATCTAATTTCTCTGTATATATAGATTTGCCTGTTCTGGACATTTCATTAAAACAGAATCATACAACATGTGGTCCTTTTGTGACTGGCTTCTTGTAACTTAGCATAAAGTTTTTTAAGATTCATCCATATTATGGCACACATGAGGACTGTGTTTCCTTTTATATCTGCAGAGTATTCCATTGTATGGATATATCACATTTTATTCATCCGTTCATCAGTTGATGGACATTAGGGTTGTTTCCACTTGTGGATGTATGTTTTCGTTGCTGTAGGGTACCTACCTAGGTGTAAAATTGGTAGCTGTGCTTAACAGCTTGAGGAACTGCCAGACTGTTTTCCAAAGCAGCTGTATCATTTTACACTCCTACCAGCAGTGTATGAGGGTTCCTTACCAACACGGTCTTTGATTATAGCCATCCTAGTGGGTATGATGTAGTATTTCATTTATTTTCATTTTCTAATTAAAAAAAAACATTGTTACCTGTGTAACTCAAAAATGTTTTCAACCATCAAGGACAGGGAGGATGCTCACAATATAAGGCTAAGTAGAAGCAGGGAACAAAGCCAGTGATCCCGATGATCTCAGTTTTGTGAAAAGCATTTGTTGAAGGTGGTAGCTGCAAACGATGGGCCGCCTCTTTTCTGCCAGGTTTTGTGCGGGGTGCTTGAGTCTGCTTTTTCTCTGAGTCCTCAGGAGGACTCTGCACATGGTGAGAAGGGAGAGACCCAGGGAGGTTCAGTCACATCCCACAGCCAGTGAAGGGCTGTGCTGTGACCCTTGTGTGGGTTCCCCCCGGTCCACTTGTCCTTAGAATGGAAAGAAAAGCACCAAGTTGTGCAGAGTCATGATCCCAAGTGGCGGGGTTGCAGGAGGCATTTATTTCTTCCTTCTGCTTTTTAATCTTCCCCCCTTCTTTTTCTCAAGTTAGCATCAGTTGCCTTTATAATCAAAGAACTCATTTAAGTAAGTAATGTAATATCCCAAGACTATAATTCATTTTATAATATTTATATTAATCAGTCCTTTTTCTTTTCTACCCATAAAGGGCTTGTAACTCAATGTTCGCTGCATTAGAGAAAAGTCAAGAAGCAATTGAAATTACAAGTGAAGACCACATTATCCAGGTTTGTTATTTTGGAAGTTTGTCCTGCATTTCTGGTTTGTTTGCATTTTTAGGATTGAACCCCTTCAGTATTTTTTTTTTTTTTCTTTCTCTCTTTGAAGTTCAAGGGACCGGTTTTTCCTTAGAGGTTTATCAGAACAAAATCTGTAAAATATAAAGTCTAAGATAAGTTCCCTCTGGGGTAAGAAAGGTTTCTAATAATTGATGTGCTAGAAAGTACTCTGTAGAGGTATGGCACTGGCATTTATTTTTTCTCTCCTTTTTGTTTGTTTGTTTATTATGCAAGGAGGGGCTTTTATCCAGGATTTTGGAGCCAGGTGGGGAGAGACTGTTGCAACAAGGAGAGGCCCTGTCCATAAGGGCTGCATGCTCTTTCCTTTCTTAACTATTTTTGACGGTAGTTTACTATAGAAACTATAGAAATTTACTGGACACTACTCAAAATTTCAAAAATAAACTAGTAGTTACTTAACAAATTATTAGCAAAGTGGCTTTACATAAGTGACTTAAGATAATATAGCTTTCATTTAAAAATGGTCCACAGTAAAAGAAAATAACCTTTAAAAAAATAGATAACCAACAAGGACCCATAGTATAGCATAGGGAACTCTACCCGGTATTCTGTAATGACCTATATGGGAAAAGAATCTAAAAAAGATATATGTATAACTGATTTCCTTTGCTGTACAGTGAAAACTAACACAGTATTGTAAATCAACTAGACTTCAATAAAATTAAAAAGTGAAAAAGAGTCACATGGCTTTCAGATAACAAACAGATAACATGTGTTCTCAGATAACAGCAAAGGAGGGAGTTGTGCCAGGGGAATGTTCCTTGTGTCTGAGAATGAGCCCCACTTTGATTGTAGTAATGAGCACTCCAGTTCTTCACTTTAACTGTGAGTTTCTTGGTAAAGAGTTGATGATGTCCACATTCAGGAGTCGGCGCCCTGGGACGTGACACTGGCCAGTGGTTGAGAGCACAGGCTTGGTATCAGTCACGCCTGGGTTCCATTATTCTCGGCCTCTACTGAGCTGAGCATCTTCGGGCAGGTTACTCAGTCTGTCTGAATCTGCTCTCTCATCTGTACAAATGGGAATAATATTAACGCTGACAACCACCTGCCTTTCATAAGAGTGTTCTGAGGACTGAAATGAGTTAATGTGTGTAACTTGCTTGCTGTGGTGCCTAGCAAGGAAAACAAACCTTAAACAGCACGACTGTTGTTCATCGTCATCATTATTTGTTATTTTTATTAGCACACACACGGCTTTCCCAGGCCTTTTCTTGTACTCTTACAGTCCTGTTTGAAACGTAACTGTAAAGCCTTATATTTGTAAACACTTCCTCTGTCACAGCCTGCTTTCCAAACTCATTTTTCATTTGCATCACGTGAGAGAGGCTAAATAAATGTTTCATCCCCATTAAACAGATGTGCAGACTGAAACCTGGGAGGAGCTAAGTGACTTTTGGAAGTAGGGGCTGGGTGGGTCAGACTACCAGACGGTGCTTTCTTTCAGTATCATAATCCCAACAGCCTGTGTGCAGCAGCCCCAGGTGTCTCCATGCCTCTTTCCTCCAAGGGTGTTTCAGTGGGAGCTAGCCTGCCGCCCTCCCTGGACCTCAGGAGAACATGGCAGCAAGCCCAGCCCAGCATCACCAGAGCAGAGGCTTTTCCAGACTCCAGGGTTTTCCTGGGGTTGTGCTCTTGTGACTTTAGAACCGTCATAGTGAGCTCCAGGCTCCTGGGCTTCCTGGGGGGAAAACATGATGGATCAGGTTGAACACCTTTGACTGTCCTCTTTTCAACATTTCTTTTAATTCACTTGATGTTTTCTCTTTTGTCTCTGCCCTCTCCAGTATGCAAATCCAGCGTTTGAAACAACGATGGGCTATCAGTCAGGTGAATTAATAGGGAAGGAGATAGCAGAAGTGCCTATAAATGAAAAAAAGGCTGATTTGCTCGATACTATAAATTCATGCAAGGTAAGAGACTGGCACCCTGGTCCCTTCCACAGAACAGAGAGCGGTGGAAAGAGGTTGAGCACTCACTGAGTACTGCCAGAGCTGGGGAACCTCAGGCCCTCTCTTCCCAGAAGCCTGGGGAACTGTAGGTGGTGGTATCCCTCTTGTGCCCACTTTGCAGATGAGGAAACTGAGGCTAGGAAAGTACATATAACCTGACCAGCCAGGAAGAGTAACTTCGACACATGAAGTCATTGTTTTCATTTTTGTAATAAGTAAGTTGATCTTTCTAATAATTAATCTTCTCAGTGATGGATGTTGGCAATGGTCAGGGTAAAGGGTGGCCAGTGAATCCACACGTTCTCAGAACACAGCTGAGCCCATCAGTTCTCTGGGCCTTGTTCACTGGGTCAGAATTTTTTGAATTCCAGGCACTGTGCGAAATTCCAGTATAGAAAGACGAGCAAAGAAAAACTGCTCAGGCAACTCTGTTATCTAAGCAGAGTCACTGGCTGAATTGTCCTCCTTTAGCTGGATCTCGTTCTCCTGATGGCTCTAGTGGCCACTGGGAGTAAACGGGAGCCCAAGGTGGAGGATGTTCTCAGGTTCATGTTTGGAACACAGTGTGTAATGATGCTCACATTCCATTTACAGGAATGGCAAGGAATTTACTCTGTCAGGAAAAAAAATGGAGATAACATACAACAAAATGTGAAGATAATACCTGTCATTGGACAGGGAGGGTAAGTAGAAAAAACGCATACTTCAGTCAGTATACCATGTTTGGCTTATTGCAGCGTACACTTTAAATACTTAAGTGAGTTAAGAACTGCACATGGAAACTTATAAGAAGGACTGGTAACCAGGTCAGTTACCACCAAAGTGTGACCTTCCAGGGTGGCTTCCTCATGGTCACAGCCTGACCCTCCTGCTGGCGACCCAGAGCCATCAGACTCTGACAGTCCTGCTTATTAAGCTGTGTGAGCACATAAAAGATGAAAGCACTTAAATCCGATGCCACCTCACTGTGCCAAGAACACTCACTGGTGGACTCTATATTTAAAAGATTACTGTCTGGCTTAGCAGGTAAAGAATCTGCCTGCAGTGCAGGAGACTTGGATTTGATCCCTAGGTTGGGAAGATCCTCTGGAGAAGGAAATGGCAACCCACTCCAGTATTCTTGCCTAGAAAATCCCATGCACAGAGGAGCCTGAAGAACTACACAGTTCATGGGGTCTCAAAAGAGTCAGACATGACTGAGCACACACACATCTGGTTTTGGTAGCCTCTGTATCATTTCTGCACAGAACTATCAAATTAGATAAAGTACTTTAAATACTGTCATTGATAGAAACTCACGTGAAACAGGTGTGACCACAGACTGGAAGGCAGTGTGTATCAGGAGCCTAAAAGTGTCAGAGCTTGTCTCGGAATCCACGTTAAATAATACAAACAGTGGAAAATTGAGTGTGAATTGCAGAACGCTCAACAATAAAATACACCACCATTAGAAATGATAATCATAGAAAATTAAATTATAGGGGGAAATGTTTATGATAAATACAAAAGTCAAAATGTAAAATCATACCTAGTGTATGTTCTTGGTCATGAAGATGACGAGGAGGAGGAGGTGTGGTGACAGTGTTGTAACCACGCTGCTGTCTGGGAGCCCTTCCCTCCCTGGGCAGGTGCTCAGGGCCTGCTGGGCGTCCCTTCACCTCCTCCTCACCACAGCCTGTGATGGCAGCACTGTGACCATCTCTGGTTGCCCGATGAGGAAGCTGAGGCTAAGAGAGCTGAGCCCAGGGCCTGGTTACAGTGCTCGGCAGAGCCGGGCTACAGACCCCCACATTGCCCGTGAGGCTCACGTGTTGGTCACCAGGCCTGGTTGCCAGCTGGCGACTGCCTCAGGGAGACGGCTCTGTGTGGGCTCTCTGTTCTGACTCTGCCTTTTTATGTCCTTCCCTCATTGGGCAGGGGCTAACTGTGTAGGGATTGGATTATCAAGGGGAAAAGCTGGAAAATGAAAAGAACAGTAAGTAACTGAGGAGAGTCAGCAACTTGCAAGAGAACCCCAGCTGCCTGGTTCTAGACCTGCACGTTCGGCCCCAGAGGGGCCTGTGACTTTCCACGAGTGTTGTGAGCAGACTCTGCTGAAACTCGAAGACGAGCAGCAGTGTAAAGACTTGTGAACATAAAAACATGTGACAGAACTGAAGGCTTTTGGTTAGCTAACATGGAGTACATTTTTGAAACCTGGGTATTTTTTATTGTATGTTGCGATGACTCGGAAGGATTTTGTTATTTTTACTGAAGAGTCAACCTTTCTTCTCCAGAGACACCAGGGAATGCCTGTGGACTCTTGTTTGTTTATTGGCAACCTTGACCACAAGCAATAGAAATGCTCTCTCCAAGCCTTGTATGTGTTCTGAAAGAGAGATGCTCTTTTCATAACGGAAAAACTAGTTAGCCGTCCACCAGAATTGAGGGCCAGGAGGAATATAATGCATTGTTTTCTACTTGCAGAAAAATTAGACACTATGTGTCCATTATCAGAGTGTGCAATGGCAACAATAAGGTATGTAGGGGGAGCCTGGGGACCCTGGGGGCCCAGCAAGATTTCCCTTACTGCGTCACTAGGCACTCAGAACTAATGGCTTCTGATATTCGTTTCTAGGCGGAGAAGATAGCCGAATGTGTTCAGACCGATAGTTATGCAGGTACGGTGCCCTGTATTCATCCCTGGGGTTCACTGAGCTTTTGGAACACTGAAACAGGCCCGGCCTCCGATGAGCTCACCTGGTGCGAAGGGGGGATGTGTTTTCCTAGCGCCACAGCAGCATCTCTTTTCCCGACTCCTGGGCCCTGAGCACAGGGGGTGTTCGGACAGGTGTCCTGGGCAGGTCTCACCTCCAGTGCGTGCACGTCCGTGAAGCTGTGTTGAGCGGAGTGTGGTCTGTCAGCCTGATGCCTGAAGAGGCAGTGGTGTTGGTGTCGGACCACATGTCTCCAGCGGGGACACCCCATCAGACCGGCCGCACCTCAGGGCTGTATTGGGAGGACTTAAGTGGGGGAGACACCTTACAGACCAGGTCCCCTTTTTACAGACAAGGAGGTGAAAAGCCCCATGATTTGCTCCGGGACACCCAGCTAGGAAGCGGTCAGCTGGCACTCAAGCCCAGACGGCCAGCTCCAGGAGTCTGAGGCACATGCTGGGACAGTTCCCCTGGGCGCCCCGGGAGTGATCGGGCTTTAACCTGAAGAGAGGAGGGACAGATGGACAGCAGGGGCACCCAGCACGTGATCAAGAATGACCGTTACTGGGGAGGGAGGCAGGGGAGCGAGGCGAGTTCCAGACAGGGAGAGGCGGACTGGAGTGAGCAGACGGGTGAGAGGAAAAGCGATCTAGACGTGAGAACAGTGACCAAAGGGGGAGAGTGCAGACTGTGTTCTAGACAGAGCCGGGCAACGTTCCGACCGGTACAGAAGGTCAGTGTGGGAAGGAGGTGGCATCGTGTAGGGTCCTTCGGTGTTGGGGGGAAATTAGGATCTCCATCTGGTGGCAGCAGCCTCAGCCGTCTTCACATCCCTGATGCCTGCCTTAGAGCCTGACCTGCCCCAGACACTCAGCGAATGTTTGCTGAGTGGCAGAAAGGGAGACGCAGGAGGGAACTGCAGGAGGTCACAGCGCAGCTTCTCAGCCCGCTGTTTGGACACCGATCTCCTTGGAGCTCAGAGCGAGGAGACTGTGCAGTCTGAGTGGTTAGAATAGGTGTGGCTGGACGGGGTGAGCATTTGGGCGGGGCAGCGTGTCCCTGGTTGGAGGCAGAGGAGCGGAGTCAAGGCTGTTCCTGAGACAGACAAGCTGTGCCCACGCAGCCCACGTGTGGGCAAGACTGGGAGAGATGAATGGCTGGCTGCAGCCAGCACACTGCTCCTGTCCTTGACTGCCAGGGAGTTCCTCTTTACCTCCAAGGTGCTGAGGGTGTTGAGCAGGGAGCCATGGACTCGGAGTGGTTTATTAGTGGTGCTCTGGTTTGTGTGTGTGCAGGTGTGTGTCTGTTGAGCATCTGCAACGTGCTGGCAGTGCAGGTCACCCAGCAAGGGTGAGGAAGGTCATTTCACGTCATTCACAACTAGTAAGGGCGCTGCACAGTAAAGCCAGTGGTTCCTGGCAGGGTGGGGGTCGGGGTGGGGCTGAGGCATTAGGGGAAGGCTCCCCAGAGGGGAGGGTACCTGAACCACATCTGACCTGCGTTTCCAAGAGGACAGAGTGTTAACCAGGCGGAGAAGGCAGCCAGGGAGGGGCGCCTTCCTAAGAGGGGGTGAGCAGTTAGTGCCACGGCAGAGAGGTCTGGGAGGTGGCCTAGCACATCATAGGTAACTCATGGTAGCTGGAGAGATGAGGTTCAGACACAAGGGACCCTGAGTCCACACTGGGGAATTTACATCTGATCCTAAAAACAGTGAAGCACCATTAAAATGTTTTAATCAGAAGAGTGAGCACTGTCTGGAGAGAATGGGTCGGAGAGGACAAGGTTGTGGCTGGTAGGACCGGTGAGGCAGGCTGTCCTTATAACCCAGAGGACAATGACAGGTGTCTGGGCCTGAACAGGGACAGAGCGGGGAGAGATGTTTAGGAGGTGGAATCTAGACATTTATCATACCTGAACACTTGAGGGAGAGCAGCAGGGAGTCGTCATGGATGACTGGTCTTCAGCTAAGTGGAAAGGCAGATGCTGCCCAGTGACTGGGATGAGGAGCGGCCTGGGAGAAGACGACGAGCTTGTCTGAAGTGCTGAGGAGTGTCCCCGTGGAAGTGACGAGTGACCAGGGAGGATGGAAGTTGGGCTCGGGAGGAAGGCCCAGGATACAACAGCAGCATGGGACTGAGTAAAGGCTGTAGGGAAGAATGAGGAGACTCTGCTGTCTGAGAAGAGAAGGGGGTGCAGAGGATGAACCTATGGGAACACCAGGGTGCTGAGGAACAGAATACATGGTGATGGAGACCAGGAACGAACAGCAAGAGATGCAGGGAAAGCCAGGGTGGACGTGTGCAGAGCAGAGTTTTCAGAAAGCAAGCTCAGTCTAGCACTGACTAGTGTCTAGTACACAAGTCAGAAGAGTCAGGGAACAACTGACTCGAGTCCTTCAGAGGTAGCAACAGGGAGGTCATTGGCGATGTTGACAAGGTCCTTGCCAGTGCCCACATAGAAGAGAACGTACCAGAGAGCCAAGTGGAGAAGATTCTGGATGGTGGAGAGGAGTACCAAGGGCCTGCTTTTGGATCCTGTATGCAAGCAAGAGTCCAGGGAGGAAGCCAGGAGAAGGCAGAGACGATTGGAGCTGCCAGTGGGAGAGCCGAGCTCATCTCACGGCGGCTCCCAATGTCCTCATCTGTGAAATGAGAACAGGCTGGAGAGGCTTGGCACCACATGTGACACCCAGGAGGGCGCAGGAAGGAAGGTTAACTTGGCCTTGTCATTGATCCGCGTGGGGTCGGGGGGAGAAAGGAGTCAAATACCTCCTGTTTGGGCTGGAGGGTCAGTGGTGCCATCCACAGGAATGGGGCTCAGAGAAGTAGACCCCAGACCAGCGCTCCCTGTCCTGTCTCCAGAAGAGAGGCACAGTCTCCCCCAGGACATTTTAGGGCTTGTGTTGTAGAAAAAAACAGAAAAGATTTTTTCACTTTGGGACAAGGGTGGATGGAGATTAAAATTTTCCCACCACTTGTTCAACTATGTAGAAGTAGGTGAAATTCTCCTGAGTTCATTTCTGCCAGTTTTTGTGGCCTGAGACTCTGTAATTACACAATCTAGAAACTGAAGAGCCCTCGTTTATGGTGAGTGGAAAATTTTTTGAGAAAGGTGGTCTCCCTTAAACTCAGTTGTTCAGAGTCTTCATCTTGGTGTACTGTGTTGATTTTTGCAGCATCCTAAATGGTATTCTGAATCTTAAAATTTGTCTTTTAAAGCTTTCTTATTGGAAATTTTACTAATATGTTAAAATCTCTTCACGGAGGTAATTTATAATTTAATTTTTTCCACAGATAATCAGTCAGGCAAACATAAAGACAGGAGAAAAAGCTCCCTAGATGTCAAAACTGTTGCTTCTAGAACAAGTGAAGGTAGGTGACAAAGACAAGAGGGAAAAAACGTGGTCCTCCGAGTGGTGGGCACGTGGAAACATGAGGCTGCCTTCCTCATCTTGTCTGGGTCACTGCCCCCACCCTCAAGCTCAGCAGACAGGAGGGGCCCCTTAGAAGTCTGCGTGCATTTCTCCCTCGCCCCTGACTCCTTTGCCAGTAGGTTCATCTGACCCTTCTGATGGAGTCAGGGAATAAAGAATAGATTCCCCCCCTCTGCTGCAGGGGCAGGGGGCAGAGGTGGTACAGGGAAGTGTATGGACTCGGGCCTTAGCTTGACCTTGGTTCAGGTCCCAGCTTCATCTACTTTCTGTGCAGCCTTGGGAGTGGACTTGAGTGCTTCCATTTCCACGTCATCAGATGGGGATAATTCTGCTGTCCACAGGGGACAATGTAAGGATTAACTGAGTGTGTGTGGTGCCTGGCAGGGGTCATGGCAGCTGCTGGCACCATCTTCACCATGGTCCTCACTGTCACGGCCCTTGAGCAGAGCAGAGGTCACTCAGATGCCCCAGACCGTCTTGCTGCCACACTCTGATTCCTCTTCATCTTTTGCATTACTTTGTCCATTTCTCTATTTTGAAGATTTAAACATTTTTCTTTTAATGTTTTTGAGTTTTAACCTCTGTTCTTTTTGATTGACTTATAATTTACATATAATTCATATTAAGTGTTGAGTTCAATAAGTTTTGACAGTTCTATACCGTTGACCTGTATAGACTGTAACCACCCACCCCAAAATAGATACAGAAGATACACACATGCAGGCCTGCACTCGCCTACACGTCTCACCACACAGAGGCATCCACTGATTTCTTGCCCCTGAGTTAATTTGGCCTCTTCTTGTGCCTCGTAGAAGTGGAATCGTACAGTGTTCACGCTGTATGGCTCCTTTGATTTGCTTTAGTGTTCTGGAGGTTCATCCACGTTGCTGGGGTTGTTAGCAGTTCGTACTTTTCTGTTGCTTGGTAGTACTTCATTGTTTGTATATGCCACAATTTGTTATCCATTCTATTAGGAATGGTCCTTTTGTGTTCATCTTTCCATTTGAGGGCTGTTGAGGGCAAGGCTGCTGTGATTGCTTTTATGCAGGTCTTTCTTTTGTGGGCATGTGTGTCCATCCCCTAGGATTAGACCTGTGGGACCTCTGGGCCCCTGTGCACAGTTCTCCGACATGGGTTGTACCTCGTGCCATCTCTCATCTTTGAGTGTTCCAGTTGCTCCTCATTCTCTCATACTGGGTTACACTAGGTTCTAAACTATAGTTACTCTACCAGATGTGGTTTTAGTTTTAATTTTCCATACGACACCCCTTTCATATGCTTACTGGCCATTTGGATATCCTCTTCTGTGAAGTGACATTCATAAGTTTTGCCCATTTTTATCATTGGGTTATCTCTTGCTTGTTGGTTGTAGAAATTCTTTTCATATTCTAGATGTGGATATAAGTATTCCAGACATACTGTTCATAGTTTGTGGATTGCATTTTCACTCTTAATAGTCTTTTAATGAACAGAGGTTCTTAATGAATCTTAAAGTTCATTTAATCAGTGTTTTCTATTATAGCTGGTGCTTTTTTGTGTCCTGTTTAAGAAATCTTTCTCTATCCCAAGGTCATGAAGACTATTCTCCCACATTTTCTTCTATAAGCCTTACTGTTTTATCTTTCACTTTGGCTCTATGATTCATTCCAAATCAATTTTTATATTGAGTGAGGGTAGGGATCAAGGATGAATTTTCTCCCTACAGGGAAACCCAGCTGGCCCATCACCATATGGAAAAACCATCTTTTGCTATAGTATCATTCTTGTAAATCAGTTGACTATAAATATATGGTCTGTTTCTGGACTCATGTATTCTGTTTCATTGTTCCGTTAGTCCTTGCTTGCACCAATACCATGATCAGTGATCAGTTACTACAGTTTTATGGTAAGTCTTGATATCTGATAAAGTTCTTCAAGATTATCCTGACTATTCTAGGTCCTTTGCATTTTAGTACACACACACACACACACACACACACACACACACACCCTCGATACACACACACACACACCCTCGATACACACACACACCCTCGATACACACACACACACACACACACACACACACACACACACACACACACCCCTCGATAATACCGAGTGTTTCAAAACATGAACATGCTCTTTGTCTTTATTTAGGTTGTCTTTTTTCTCAGCAGTGTTTCGCATTTTCAGTGTGTAAGTGCTACATTTAGATTTCCATTAGATTTATTCCTGAATACTGATTGTTTTGATGCTGTCATAATGGTTTATTTTATTTTAGTTTCCAGTTGTTTGTTGCTAATATATAGAAATATAATAGACTTTTGTGTATTGACCTTCCACCCAGTAACCTTGATAAACTTACTGATTGTAAGAGTAGCATTTGTAGAGTCTTTCAGATTTTCTGCACACATAGTCACAACAATCTTTATTCTTTTTCTTTTTCACCTTATTGTATTCACTGTATTGTTTGGTTTTTATGTCACCTTCACTATATTTTTTAATGAGAACAAGTCCTATTATGACATAGTGATAGAATAGTGGTTTCTATTTTTGGTTTAATGACCTTGTTGGGTAAAATGGAAAGATGGCATCCATGTGCCGGTCACCAACATTAGATTTAGGGAGTTTTTGTTGGTCTCTGCGATTTAAAGAATGTGAGAGCCCCTGGGTAGGTTAGTCCTGGTTGTTTCTCCTCAGGCCCTGGGTTTGGTAAAATAAGGCTGACATCTCAGGAGTAGAGATGTCATCTCTCTGGCCTTTGGTAAACAGCATGTGGCTGGACAGTGGGGCTTTCAGGGAGAGAAAGAACACCATATGAGTGTCTTTTCCTGCCCTTTCACTGTCCAGGCTTCTCCCCACCCCAGAAGAACTGGGTCTTGACAGGAGCAACAAAAAATTAACAAACATTAGAGCATAAGACCTGCCGCCTACCTCAGCTAATCTAGATGGTTTAGGTAACAATCTCAAGCAGAACAGTGGAAAGCACCAAAGGATGCCTTGAAAAACTGAACCAGAAATACTCACGGATTTCAGTTAATTGAGTTGTATTTATTGTTCCCTCCATATATGAAACAAAGGGTCTGTGTGGCATTGTCCTTCAGAACGTCTCTCTCCTGGGTAGCAGCAAGCTGAGTTATAAAATGTCATTGTTACAGACACAGAGAGGCTAATGTGTGGCCTCGACGTGCTAGATTGCTTCCTCTGTTCTCTCGCTGGCTTGTGACCTCAGAGGTCCAGTCTAGAGGGTCCTGTGCCTCCCAGTGCCTTGAACTGAAGGAGGCAGAGTTGGTTTGCCAGGAGCCCGGGCTTGGTAGGACGGGGAGGGAGCTGAGCTGCCAGTAGCTCTGGTCCTGCCCCTTCACTCGGGCCTGGAGGAGGCGGGTGGGAGACAGTGCCTGAGGCCACGCTCACCCTGATCCCTGCACCACCTGGTCTCTCCACAGTTTCCAGCCAGAGACGACACTCTTCCATGGCCCGGATTCATTCCATGACGATCGAGGCGCCCATCACCAAGGTGACACAGGGACCCACAACAGTGATGAGGCTCCCCTAGTTGTTAGGGTGCTGCTGCCTCTGCAGAGAGAGGAGGGCAACAGGAGCACTTTGACTGTCTTAAGTTAACAATGAGCCCTACTGCCACCAGCCCGACTGTTTGGATTGCTCTCTCATTGCCTTTAAGGTGATGAGAGTCAGGACTTTTCTTTCCGTATTATTATAGGTCATCAATATCATCAATGCTGCCCAGGAAAGCAGTCCCATGCCTGTGACAGAAGCCTTAGACCGTGTGCTGGAAATTCTAAGAACCACTGAATTATATTCACCACAGTTCGGTGCTAAGGACGATGATCCTCATGCCAACGACCTCGTCGGGGGCCTGGTGTCTGTGAGTGTCCTGCCAGGCTGTGGCCTCGGTCCCGCGGCTCTCGCTTGTTCTCTCAGAGGTTACTTGTTGACATGCTGCCCTCACAGCGCTCTTTGTGTGTGGGGTCAGCCAAGGCCTAGATCATCCATTGCCCAGGCTCAGCTGCCCTCCGGCTGAGCCGTCACCCACCTGCTGCCTATCCAGGGGGTGGGGGGTACGGGGGGACCTCAGCTTGGAACAGAGGGAGGAGCGTGTTCAGGACAGCCAGCTTGTCTGCTGCATTGGGTCTCCATTTTTACTTAAGGGCTCTACAAGTAGTTTATTTAAATAAAATTTGAAGACTGAAAACTGGGGCAAAAAAAAACTATGAAGTGTTTCATACCATATTACAGAACGGAACGACTGGCTCCCTCCAGAGTGTCCTGTACAGACTAGGTGACGTCACGGGAGGAGGCTGGGGATCGTTTTGTTAGCGGGAGGCTTTGGACCGTAGGCTCTAGGTGCCGCCTCCAGCTCTGTGGAAAACAGACCATTCCATTACCATCTGTCACCTTCTCTCTTGGTGACAAAGTTCAGAAATGAAAATTCACCTCCCTGCCTAATTCCTGCTCGCTAAAGCCACTAGGTTTCATACCAGTAAGGCTGTCAGCAGTCATCAGACGGCTGATCACAGGGGAGCTTCGGTGTGCACGTGTGGATGGAGACAGCCGCCTGCAGCTGTCCTCTGTGACCGGCTGACCAGGGGTTTTCAAGGAGTGAGGAATCCTTGTGATTTCCCTGTTTCTTATTTCCTTGATTTTTATCAGGATGGTTTGCGAAGATTATCCGGGAATGAGTATGTTCTTTCAACAAAAAGTAAGTTTTTCCTTTTTAATTTTTTGGATTGCTATTAGTATTTTACTAATACTATTGGGGCTTTCCTGGTGGCTCAGACAATTGAGCTTGCAATTCAGGAGACCTGGGTTCGATCCCTGGGTTGGGAAGATCCCCTGGAGAAGGGAAAGGTTACCCACTCCAGTGTTCTTGCCCAGAGAATCCATGGACAGAGGGGCCTGGCAGGCTACAGTCCGTGGGGTTGCAGAGTTGGACACGACTAAGCGACTAATACTTTCATTAGTATTATAGCCACACTTAAGTGATGAAGATAAATTTTCAGATAAAAATTTTGAGATTTTTTTTTTATCAGTAAGAAGTTTTTGGTTTATCATAAACCCTAAGAAACAAAGCATCCGCCCCCAAAGCTCTGCTGCTCCCCCTGAGGGACAGCAAACGCCGTCAAGCCTGTTGATCCCGTTCTGTTCACCCTGCAGACCTTCAGCAGGTTCCCAGCAGCATCATCGTCCCCATCTCCCTTCACGATGTCCCATCACAGATAACTCGGGCCATGGAAAAGGAGGAATACTGGGACTTCAATATTTTTGAACTGGAGGCTGCCACTCATAAAAGGTGAGCCCACAGAAGCTCAGCAGACAGGGAGTTTGATTCCAAGGGCCAGTGTGGAGAAAGCCTCCCCGGGAGTGTAGGCTCTGCTCAGAGCCCGTCCCTGGTCAGGGAGGAGGCCCCAAGGAAAGAGCAGCAGGTACCTTGAGTCTCCAGGGCCTCAGTGTCAGCAAGGGATCAGGGAGAAGCCAAGGGGAGTTCACCTGGCCATGACTGCTGCAGAGAGAGCAAGTGACTTACTCAGAGTCTCCAAGTAGCAGAGGTTTTCTTTTTGTAAGATACGGTTATTAATTTCTCCTGTAGGTATTAAGTAGTGATATGTTGACATTGCAGCAAACAGCCTCACTTCAGAGCTCAGAACATTGGCAGTCCGGTGGTTAAGACTCCACGCTTCCAATGCAGGGATCTTGGGTTTGATCCCTGGTCAGGGAACTAAGATCCCACATGCCATTCAGCGCAGCCAAAAAAAATAAATAAATACAGGATATACATGCTGATAAGAGCTGTCCCCAGATCTTGGTTGCTGTGTTGGTGACAGGCATAGGGACACCCCACACTCCAGCATCCTGACCTGAGTGTGGTCCCCAAGAGCAGGGTGGGATTGGGTTTCCTCTCCCATTTTATACCTCTCTGGAGAACACTCAGCCAGAGGAATGTGGTTGGCTTGGCACACGGGAAGGATGTTCAGACCTGATGCCAGCCAGCGCTGCCCTTCAGTGGACTCCAGCAGACAGGCAGAGAGAGGCCATTACAGGAGACTCGTTGGGTCTCATCCCAGGTGGTTAGTAGTCCCCATGACAGCCCCTGCCCTTTGCTCACACTCAGAGCGAGTCAAGCTTCTGAGACATTCTGCATCCATGTGCCCCACAGGGCCAGTGACAGTGGCAAACAAAGCTGTGGGCACTGGTTTACATCCTAATGTGAGCTGGGACAGAGTAAGTCTGTCCAAGTCCTGGGAGCCCAACCAGTTTGGACACTCCCTCAACAGAGCCAAAAGCAAAGGCCAGAGGCTGGATGACAGTGACTCTCAAGGACGGGCCTCATTTGGCACCAGCTGGTCACCTGTCTGGGGAAACCCCCACGTCCAGAGTGGTGAGACCATCACATGATGTGTGCCAGCGTCTGGCTTGTGTGCTGCCGTGGGGAACTGGTATCTTCTTCCAGCAAGACATCTGGACAGTGACACACGTCCAGCAAGGCCACAGGGGAGGACGAGGCTAGCCCGGGAGCACATTGACCGGGAGACCCTCCTGGTGCCGGGAGGACTCTGAAGCAGCTAGGGCAGTGGGGAGCACCAGGTGGGTGCCCCCAGAATTGCAGCTGGGCTCTGCCCAGGGCTGGTGCTGGCCACCAGGAGAGAGGGCGACAGGGCGCCCCCTGCAGGCCACCCTCACAGGCTCCACACTTTGCTGCCCCACTCACTCCCTGAAGTCTGGCTCAGGTTTGCTTGTTGGATCTGAACAGATCAGACACTGCCAGTTTCTCTGCTTTGTTTTAATGCTGTGGATGTTTTTCTCTATAGGCCTTTGATTTACCTTGGTCTCAAAGTGTTTGCTCGCTTCGGAGTCTGTGAATTCTTAAAATGCCCCGAGGCGACGCTGAGATCCTGGTTACAGATGATCGAAGCCAATTATCATGCTTCCAACCCCTACCACAACTCCACACACTCTGCTGATGTGCTGCATGCCACTGCGTACTTTCTATGCAAAGAGAGGATCAAGGTGAGCTGTGTTGGTGCCCCGTGCTTCACAGCAGGGGTGAGGGTGCAGGGTGTAGGATGCAATCTGGCCCGGGAAGGGTGCGGCCTCCTGAGAAGCAGGATCACACCCTGGCTCTTGGGAGTGGATAACTAATTCCCAGCGTGGCCCTGGGCATTCCATGTTAGAATAGGAGCCACTTTAGCTCCAGCTTTGAGGGCTCAAGAGCAAAGGGAATGTGAGTGTGTCATAAGAGCGTCACAGAGGAAAGTGCCATCCAAGGCACTGCTCACTGCCCACTTCCAAACCAAGCTTCCTAAGAAAGCTTTTCACACTGTAAATTATTTCATTAGGGAAATGTTCAAAGCAGCAACTAGACCTGCACTGCTTTGCCAGAGTATTTGTGTTATTAGTATTTCCGTCAGCATCTGCCATAAACTGGCACAGAAGGCCCAGGGAGCGCTAGTGCACAGCAGTTTCACCTTCGGAAGTACTTTAGCGTGGAAGAATCAGTGAGAAATCAGGGCCTCGTGAGGAATGAGACAGGTCAGCCTCCTGGCGTGAGTGCAGGGCAGGCAAGTCCAGCCTCCCTCTAGTTGTGTTCTTTGGTGGTTTTTTGTTGTTGTTTTACTAAAGATTATGACTAAGACCGTAGGTAGAACAAGAGTCCAGGGAGAGGTCTGTTTTTATAAAGTATGAACACAAAGGGCAGAGGAGAGACATCTGTGTCAGTGTGGCTCAGCATAAAGGCAACCTAATTTTTGCTGTAATTTACTGCTTTTGAAACTGCTTGATCGATAACATACAAATATACATTCAGAAAGCTATTAATAACTTAATTTTTAACATAACTTATTGATGTAATTCACATCATAAAATTCACCCATTTGAAGTTAAAACTACCTGGGGACTTCCCTGGTGGTCAGTGGTTAAACCCCATGCTTCCAATGCAGGTGGTGCAGGTCCAGTCCCTGGCTGGGAAACTAAGATCCCACATGCCATGCAGCGTGGCCAAAATAACCTTTTTTTAAGTTAAAACTATTGAATTTCAATTTAAACAAATTTACAATGCTGGTTTATTAGATATACACTTTTTCTTCAAGTGTTTGTAGGATATTTCCAAAAATGATCTTGATACTAAGACACAGTCTTGATCGACTTCAAAAAACTTAAATAAAAAAATGTCAGCCACTACAAATGAGAAAATATTTCAAACAAATTGGGGTTAAACAAAGAAACAAAACCAAAAATAACAGGAAACAACAAAATGAGAAACCTATGTATCAAAACCTATAGAATGAGAAAAGCAAAGTGATCATCTGGGATTGTTCTTTGAAACACCAAGAGAATTCACTGCAAGCCAGACTAATCAAAAATACGGAAAACAGGAATATACACATGAGAAATGGAGAATACTAGAAGAAAGTACCATGCGCTTCTGTACTTAAAGTTTTAAATGAAAAATTTTGGCCATGTCACATGGCATGTGGGATCTTAGTTTCCCAATTGATAAAGTTTTAAATCAAAGTAACGTTCGAATAGGAAGTCAATACCTCAGACTAAGGACCTTTTTCTCTGAGGGGTCTAGAGACAGACTGGCTGAGGAAGTGATTCCTGTCTGATGAGGACACCCTGTGTCTTGGTAAATCTCTAACTTGTGTGAGACTGAGAATCAGATAATGTTTCCTCTGAAACATGCAAAGATGAAACTATTTCTGAGTAGAGTTAGGAAAACTGGATTTGCTCAACACTATGCTTTTCTCAGAAGTTTGAAATATTCTTACCTTAAAGTCAGAAGGGCAGAAAGAGAACTACACAGAAGGCTACCTTGCTTTCCGTGCCATGCCCCAAGTTTTAAAGGAACTCTTGTTTTCAGCAAACTTTAGACCCACTTGATGAGGTCGCTGCCCTCATCGCAGCCACTATCCACGATGTGGACCACCCCGGGAGGACCAACTCCTTCCTGTGCAATGCCGGGAGCGAGCTGGCTGTTCTGTACAATGACATGGCTGTGCTGGAGAGCCATCATGCGGCCTTGGCCTTCCAGCTGACCACCGGTGACGACAAATGCAACATCTTTAAAAACATGGAGCGGTAAGAACAGTGAGCGGAAAGTGTGTTCCTTTTGCTCTTTAAAAAACAATTTTGTTGAGATATAATTCAGGTACTATACAGTTCACCCATTTAAAGTGTGCGGGGTCTTTGGTAAATTCCGAGTTGTGCAGCCATCTGAATAGTCTACATTTACAACATTTCCGTCACCCCTAAAGGAACCTCGAGCTCATAAGCAGTCACTCTCCTGCCCCCCGGTAGGCAGTCACTGATCTACCTTCTGCCCCTGTAGATTTGTGAGTTCTGGGCATTTCATACAAATGGAAGCACCCCAGGATGTGGTCTTCTGTGTCTGGCTTCTTTCACAAGCATGATGTTTTCAAGGTTCAGTTCCTTTGTGTCCTGAACATTTCAAGACAACAAAGTGAAAGGCTGACACCGTGACAGATTCAGAAGCTGTCATCTTAACATCTCTGCCTGGCAGACTCCCAACAAACTCTGCCCAGCAGACTTCTCACCATTGTCTCTGTTCACATGCCACTGCCCTGACCCTCAAGTGAACTGAGTCCCAGGTTCCTTCATTTGTCTCATGTCAGATTTGGGACGCTGTGAGGTTACAGTGTCTTCTCTTCTTCATGGTGCCCTCTGTCTAGGGTGGGGCTGTTAGACAGAAGTGGTCTGTCATGAGGAATACTTAGTAATTGGGATTTTTAAGGGAAGTTATTAAACCTAAGGGATTAAAAAAAAAAAACTTCCATTTTTTTGTTTTAGAATGTCATATGTGGACTTAAAGTTGGTTTTTTTCATAGTTGCTTATGTATACATCAGTTATCTCTGGAAAAATGCACAAGACCCTGACAACTATGACTGTCTCCAGGGAAAAGAACAGCATAGCTGCATAGAGAGTTCAGCTTATACTCTTTGTACCTTTTACGTTTTAAGTAAATGGTTTCCATCCTCAAAAAATAAAATTTTAAAATAATTAAATATAAAGGGCTAGAGGAAGAGGCATCAGGTACGCACCATTGATTCTCTCAGCTTTCAGTTGGTCCACACTCGGCATTTCTGGGCACTACAATTGTTGGGTCTCAAGGTTCCTCTCTGTGAGGTATTTTCTTCATAACCCCAGCTGGCTATGTTCTAGGTTTTCTTTAATCTTAAGAACTATATGCCTTTTGCTTATGACAACACTGTGAACACTGTATCTATAGTCTTACCCACGTGCTGTGCTTAGTCACTCTGTCATGTCCGACTTTTTGCAGCCCCATGGACTGTAGCCCGCCAGGCTCCTCTGTCCATGGGGATTCTCCAGGCAAGAATACTAGAGTGAGTTGTCATGTGCTTCCCCAGGGGATCTTCCCAACCCAGGGATCGAACTCAGGTCTCCCGCAATCCAGGCAGATTCTTTACCATCTGAGCCACCAGGGAATCCCAAGAATACTAGAGTGGGCAGCCTATCCCTTTTCCAGGGGATCTTCCCAACCCAGGAATAGAACTGGGGTCTCCTGCATTGCAGGCAGATTCTTTACCAGCTGAGCTACCAGGGAACCCCTTAGTTTTGCCCCAAAGATTCTCATTTTAACTAACTTCTGTTCAGGTTCTCCTTGCTAACAGCAGTCTACGCAGCAACCTTTAACCTCCACATTCTTTAAAGCATGCCACTGCTGTCCAGTTGGTTAAAATTTCAGCCGCAGTGGACACAGATCCTAGATCACAGCTGGTTTTCAGAAGCACCTATCTGGTCTGGATCAGTAATCAGCAGCAGCCTCTCCTTTTTTGTCTGAAACAGGAACGACTACCAGACGCTGCGCCAGGGTATCATCGACATGGTCTTAGCCACAGAAATGACAAAGCACTTCGAGCACGTCAACAAATTCGTCAACATCATCAACAAGCCCTTGGTAGCATTAGAAGACGACAGGGTAAGCGAGCTGACTTCGAACAGTCTGTGTTTAGCGCCCTTCCTCCTATGTGTTGTGGGGACACCTGGGCTTAAGAGATCAGGAGTGTTATCATCCCCACATGGGCTCACTGCATTTAAATAATCTTCTAACCAGTGGAAATTAAAGTACAAAGACTTGGCAAGACATACAAGAATAGACATGACAGTTCTGAAGGGAGTTGATAGACAGGTGGGCCATTCCTGCACCCTCTTTCAGCAGTTGCCCGGTTCCCCTCCTCTGAGCATTTTGGGGTCACTTGGAGACCATGAGGTCTCTCACCCGCTACTGCCCGCTATGCAGCCACACCTGTCCTCTGCTGATTTGTGTCACAGGAGGGTGGGGGTTGGGGAGGCTCCTGGATTTGAGGCATGGAGTCCAGAAGAACATTAACTGCTTCCCCAGGCAGGAGCCCACAGCTGAGAAAGCAGCCAGTCTGAGTTCTCAGCTCTCCTTCACTGCTCCCTTGTCTCAAATGGGCACAATAGCCCTCGAGGCACAACACTGAGGACATCCCCCAAGGTATGCTCTGGATGAACAGCACCTGTGATGCTAGATTCAGTGTGAGCACAGCACCCAGAGAACACGCTCTCCCACGAACCCTCTTACTGAGGCCCACATCTGCCCGACCACCAGCCCCACGTTCCTCCTCCCCAACTCCTATCAACCCCCTGCCGGTCTTCACTGAGCACAGAGGTGACTTATCTTAAGAAGACAGCCCCTTGAATTCCAACTCTACTGCTGCAGCTCAGTTTGGCCATGGCTTTTGTCCCTGGCTTTCTAGCTTATCACCTTTCACACTTGTCCCTATCTCACCTGATCTGAAACCTGCTGAGAACTCTGCTCTCCTCACCCTTGCCCGTTCTCCAGTCTGAGACTTTACGCCCTTTCCAAGGACTCAGTCATTCTCCTATGCACAGACACCCCAGCTGACCCCACCCCACAGAAAGAAGCCACGTACCTCGCAGACTTGGCTTCCTCCGTCCATTCTGGGAAGTTGCCAGACTCAGCGGAGTCTTCATTCATCTTGACAGTCATGTTCCTCCTCTCTGCTGTCAGTACTTGGATTTTTACTGAGAGACTGGAAACCAGGATCCAGTGGGTCAGCAGGTGAAAGAAAGTAGTTCGCAGCGGGCAGTACTGAACAGTAGTCACACACCTGCAGGGAGAAGGGTCAGCACAAAGCTGGTGGGCAGTGGGAGATGAGAATCACTGAGGACACAGTCTCTGTCACTTTCTAGGAGACCAGGCAGCCTGGGCTCAGGGTTCCCCCCCACCCATCTTGTCCCCACTGAGAGGGGATGACTGTGACTTCTCACAGAAACCGTGTTACTGACTCCTCTGGAAAGCTGCTTGATGGGCCCAGAATCAGAAAGAGGAGATGCTTGCTCATGTCTTTGACCCAGTACTCCCTCTTCCAACCTGAATTTGCTTCAGGGGGCCAGTAAGCAGAGGGTCCCTATCCAGAGGGGCTCCCTGTGAGTCAGACAGCAGGTACTACTTTGGAGAGACAGAGTCCAAGACTAGAGGCAGGGCTCACGCTCTTATCCTGGCTCAGCTCAGTACCTCTGGGTGAGTCTCTTCACCTCTCGGAGTCCCGGCATCCTCATCTGTAAAATATAATGGTAAATTATACTGATTTTCATGCCTACCACAAGATATCTTTGTGAATGCAGATCACAAGACCATGACTAAGTCCTCTGTCCACCATAAAATTTGAGGGCAGAGTTTAGGGAACATCAGTGTATCCAACACACTGTGGTACACTGATGGCAGACTCCCAGGATTACACCTCTCCCAGGGCTGGGTAGGGAGAAGCAGAGCCCCTGGTGGACCACAAGGCTGCCAGGTGTAAGGGCAGAGAAAGGTTTCACTTTTCAGTTCACATTGTTTTTTAATGAATATAAATAATAAAAGATAAAGCCAGTCTGAGTACTTACCGAGTGAGTGACAGAACAGAAAGAAAAGGCACCTGTGAGAAACAGAGGAAGAGCCAAGATGGGGAAAGGCAGATACGCCAGCCTCCAGTGCTACGCTCTGCTTCCGGGTTCTGCTGGAATCTCACTGGGCCTTGGTTTTCCCTGCTGTAGAGTGAGGGCCAACCTCAGAGCATCCCCAGCACTATTTTGAGAGACCCTAACCGTAGATCCCAGACAGAACCTCACCGTGGTTACGGTGGGGCCACAACTGTAAAACAGGGCTTGGTACCTGGGGTCGCGTTTTGATTGCTTTGAATTCCACTCATGCTTTAGGAAACTGATAAAGATCAAGAAGCCATAAACACCATGCTCAGGACTCCAGAGAACCGGACTCTGATCAAACGGATGCTGATCAAGTGTGCTGACGTGTCCAACCCCTGCCGGCCCCTGGAGCAGTGCATCGAGTGGGCCGCACGCATCTCAGAAGAATATTTCTCTCAGGTAAGATGCAGCTTCTGAAGCCTCAAGTAAAAGAGAGAAACACCATAAGGACCAGAGGAAGTAATGGACTTAAAAGTAGAAATGGAGTTCTAAATGAAATTCTGTGCTTGAAGAACATTGCTTATATTACAGGCTTACTTGGCAGTGAATTCTATTAGTTTTCCCATATTTGAAAATGTTTTTATTTTGCCTTTGCCTTCATTCTTGCAGGATATTTTCAATGGATATTTGACATTTTCTCCTAATAGCACTTTAAAGATATTATTACACTGTTGGCTACCCCTCCTAGTTTCTCTAGGTAGAAAAAAATTCTTGCAGGGGAAAAATAAATATATATGTGTGTCTATATATATATATATATATGTACACACAGTGGCTAAAATTTTTCCAAATTTCATGAAAGATATATACATACAGATTTAAGAAACTCAACAAATCTAACCCATGCCCAGGTATGTCATACTCAAGCAGCTACTAGCCAAAGATACAGAAACAAAATTGAAATCACTCAGAGAAAAATGACATATTACTTACAGCGACTTCATGTCAGAAACTATGGAGGCCAGAAGACATTGGAACAACATCTTTAAAATGATGTTAGGAGAAAACTGTCACCCTAAAATTCTGTATCCAGTGAAAATATCCTTCAAGAATGAAGGCAAAATAAACACGGTCACATTGTGGAGAACAGTATGGAGGTTTCTTAAACTATTACTTGGAGTAAAACTACCCTATGACCCAGCAATTCCACTGCTGGGTATATACCTGGAGAAAACCGTAACTCAAAAGCTACATGTACCCCAGAATTCACTGCAGCACTGTTTATGATAGCCAGGACATGGAAGCAACCCAGATGAGTGGATAAAAGAAGCTGTGGTGTGTGTGTGCTCAGTCGCTTCAGTAATGTTCCATTATATGTAAAAGGAAAGAATTTGTCAGTTCTAATGAGGTGGATAAACCTAGAGACTGGCATACAGAGTGAAGTAAGACAGAAAGAGAAAAATATCGTATATTAATGCATATATGTGGAATCGAGAAGAACAGTATACTATCTGCAGGGCAGAAATAGAGATGCGGATGTAGAGAACAGACTGTGGACACAGAAGGGGAAGGAGAGGGTGGGACAGATTGAGAGAGGAGCACTGAAAATGGTAAATAACAAAACCACAATGAGATAGCACTTCACATCTGTTAGAATGGCTATCATCAAAAAGATAAGAAATAAGTATTGTCAAGAATGTGGAGAAAAGAGAGTCCTTGTGCACTGTTGGTGGGAATGTAAGTTGGTGCAGCCACTATGGAGATGCCTCAAAAAATTAAAATCCAGTAATTCTACTTCTTGGTATTGATCCAAAGAAAACAAAAGCACTAAGCACCCCACAAGACACATGCAGCCCCCATGTTCACCTCAGGACTGCTTACAGGAGCCACCCTGGAAGCAACCTCAACACCCATCATGGGTCAGTGAGCAAGATGATGTGGGGGTGTGTGTACACATAATGGGATATTATGCAGCCATGAAAAAGAATGAACTCTTGCCATTTGGGACAACATGGATGGACCTTAAGTGGTTTATGCTAAGTGAAGTAGAAAAAGACAACTATTATATCATCTAACTTATATGTGGAATCTTATAGAGAACAAATTTGTGGTTGCTAGCTGAGTGGATGCAAGATGGTTAAAGGAAGTCAAAAGGTACAAACTCCCAGTTATAAAATAAGTCATGGGGTTGTCATGTACAGCATGGGAACTGTAGTTAGTAATACAGTACTGCATATTTGAAAGTTGCTGAGAGAGTAGATGTTCAAAGTTGTAATTATAGGAAAAATTCTGTAATTATATATGGTAACAGATGTTAAGTAGATTTATGGTGGTAAACATCTTGCAATATATGAAAATTTTGAATCATTATGTTGTACATTTGAAATAATATAATGCTGTGTATCAAATTCCTCAGTAAAATAAAAAGATCAAAACACTTTAAAAAGTGATAAACAGCTGGGTAACTATAAAAGCTTTTTTCCTTCTTGGAATTTCTCTAAATACATAGGACTATTTTAAGCACAAGTTATAACACTGAATTGTAAAGGATATATTTTATGTAACCATAAGCTGTATGGCAACTATAGCATAAAGGATGGCAGAAAGTAAGATGGACCTACCTGAATCCAAGGTTTCTACATGTTACATTGTTATAATATAGCTCAGTAGCCTGAGAAGTGAAGGATATGTTTAGTAATCCCTAGAGCAATCTGTGTACCTTAAAAGCTAATAGATATATTATTATAATGGAATTAATATAATTTATTAAATTATACAAAGGCAGTAAGAGAAAACAAAAAAGAATAATAGAAAAACCAGTCAAACAGTAGCTCCAACTCTAATCATATCAATACTTACTTAATTTAGTGGACTAAACACTCCAAGACAGATCAGGATGGATCTTGAAAAAATAATCGCAACTACATGCAATCTACAAAAGACACTTAAAATATAAAGAAAGAACAGAGAGGTGTAAAGTGAAAGGATGGAAAGAGATATACCATGGAAACTGTAAAGATTAGAATGGCTATATTAATCTCAGACAAAATAGACATCAAGACAAAAAAAACTACCAGAGATAAAGTGAGACACTTCATAATGATAAAAACTCCTATAGGAAGACATAAGCATAAGTGTGTGTGTGTATCTAATAACAGAGCTTCAAAATAAATGAGACAAAATACAACATGGCTGGAGACTTTAATACCCCCTTTCAGCAATTGATAGAACAACCAGATTAAAAAATCGGTAAAAACACATAATCCCAACAACACTGTCAACCACCTTACCTTAGTTAATGTTTATAACACACTGTATCACACGACTACAGAATATTTATTAAGGACACTGATATGTTCACCAATATGCATCATTCTGTGTCACAGAAAAGACTCAGTAAATTTAGAATAATTGAAATCATACAGAATCTATTCTCCAGGCACCGTGGAATTAAATCAGAAATTAGTAACAATAAGGTACCTAGGTAAACACCAAATATTCACAAACTGACAATACATTTCTAAATAGTCCATGGTTCAGATAAAGGAAATTAATCAAAGAATATTAAAACTGTGGGATGCAAGCAAAACAGTGATCAGAGGGACATTTATAATTAGAAGAAAAGCCCTGAAGTTAACATCTTAGGTTTCTGTTTAAGAAACTAGAAAGAGACAAAGTAAACCCAAAGTAAGTAGGAAAGAAGTAACGTTAAGAGCAAAATATGAAGTAACAGAAAAACACTAGAAAAAATTAAAGGAGACAAAATGGTGGAGTAGAAGGACTTGAGCTCATCTCCTCTCATGAAAACACCAAAATCACAACTAACTGTTGAACAACCTCATCAAAGAAAGACAAGACTGGCGCCTACCTAGAAAGACTGTCTACACCCAAAGACCAAGAAGAACCACAAGACAGGAGGAGGAGCACTTTCATGATGTAATCAAATCCCACACCTGCAGAGGTTCTCCCACAGGAATGAGTTCTGAGCCCACGTTAGGCTCCCAGCCTGAGGGTCTGGCATCGGGGGGAGGAGCCCCCAGAGCATTTGGCTTTGATGGCCAGCTGGGCTTGAGTGCAGGAGCTCCACAGGACTGGGGGAGACAGACTCCACTCTTGAGGGCACTCACAAGGTTTCATGAGCACTGGGGGCCCAGGGCAGAGCAGTGACTCCATTAGAGCATGAACCAGACCTACCTGCAGGTTTGGGGGGGTCTCCTGGAGGTGGGGGTTGGCTGTGGCCCACTGTAGGGGCAGGAACACCAGTGGTGGAGGCCCTGTGGTATATTCCTCAGCTGAGCTCTCCTGGAGGTCACCGCTTTGGCACTGAGACCTGTCACCACCCAGCAGCCTGCAGGCTCTACTGCTGGGACGCTTCCGGCTTTCTTGGATTGGAAGAATCAATATTGTCAAAATGACTATACTGCCCAAGGCAATCAAATTCAGTTCAATCTCTCCCAAATTACCAGTGGCATTTTTCACAGAACTAGAACAAATTTTTTAATCTGTATGAAAACACAAAAGACCCCAAATAGCCAAAACAATCCCAAGAAAGAAAACCAGAGCTGGAGGAATCAGTCTCCCTGACATCAGGCTATATTGCAAACCTGTAGTCATCCAAGCAGTGTGGTATTGGTACAAAAATAGAAATACAGATCATGGAACAAGATAGAAAGCCCAGAAATAAACCCAAACACCTATGGTCCTTAATCTATGACAAAGGAGGTGAGAAGATACAATGGAGAGACAGTCTCTTCAATAAGTGGTGCTGGGAAAACTCTCAGCTACATGTAAAAAATGAAATAAGAACGTTCTCTAACACCATACACAAAAACAAAACTCAGTGGATTAAAGACCTAAGTGTAAGACCAGATACTATAAAACTCTTAAAGGAAAGCATAGGCAGAACACTCTAACGTAAATCACGGCAGTATCTTTTTGGATCCGCTTCTAGATTAATGAAAATAAATGGGACCTAATTAGAAGCTTTTAGCACAGCAAAGGAAGTCATAAACAAAATGAAAAGACAACCCAAAGAGTGGGAGAAAATATTTGCAAATGAAGAGACTGACAGAGATTAATCTCCAAAATATACAAATGGTTAATGTAGCACAATATCAAAAAACTAAATAACCCAATGAAAAGATGGGCAGATCTAAATAGACATTTCTTCAAAGACATACAGATGGCCACAAAGCACATGAAAAGATGCTCATCATCACTAATTATTAGAGAAATACAAATCAGAACTATAATGATTTATCACCTCACACTAGTCAGAAATGTTCATCAAAAAGTCTTTAAACAGTACATTCTGGAGCGGGTTTGGCGAAAGGGAATGCTCCTACACTGTTGCTGCTAAGTCGCTTCAGTCGTGTCCAACTCTGTGCGACCCCATAGACGGCAGCCCACCAGGCTCCCCCGCCCCTGGGATTCTCCAGGCAAGAACACTGGAGTGGGTTGCCATTTCCTTCTCCAATGCATGAAAGCGAAAAGTGAAAGTCAAGGCGCTCAGTGTGTCCGACTCTTAGCGACCCCATGGACTGCAGCCCACCAGGCCTCTCTGTCCATGGGATTTTCCAGGCAAGAGTACTGGAGTGGGTGCCACTGCCTTCTCTGACACTGTTAGTGGAATGTAAATTGGTACAGCCATTTTGGAGGTATAGAGGTTCCTTAAAAAGCTAAAAACAGCTACTATATAATCCAGCAATCCCATTCCTAGGAGTATATCCTGGGAAAATCATGAGGTGTACATGCACCCCAGTGTTCACCGCATCACTTTTATAATAGCCAGGACATGGGTGCAATCTGAATGTCCATCGACAGAGGAATGGAGAAGGACATGGAATATTACTTAGCCCTAAAAATGAAACAATGCCATTTACAGCAACATGGATGGACTTAGAGATCATACTCAGTGAAGTAAATCTGATAGGCAAATATAATATATCAGCGTCTATGTGAAATCTAAAAAAATGATACAAAGGAACTTATTTATAAAACATAAGCAGACTCGCAGACCTCAAGGGAGAGGGATAAATTAGGAGTTTGGGATTAACAGATTCACACTACTGTATATAAAATAGATAATCAACAAGCTCCTACGGTATAACACAGGGACCACCACTCCATATTCTCTAATAACCTATATGGGAAAAGAAGCTAATAATGAGTGGAGATATATATATATATATAACTGATCCATTTTGCTATACACCTGAAACTAATACATTGAAAATGAACCATACTCCAATAAATTTTTTTAAAAAGATATATGTATAACTGAATTACTCTGCTGTATACCTGAGACTGACACAACATTGTAAATCAACTATACTCCAGTATAAAATAAAAATTAAATATTTGAAAGAATAATAAAAATTTTCAAAACCAAAAGTTGATTTTTTGGCAAAATTAACAAAATTGGTAAATACGCAGCTAAAATAATCAAGAAGAATGCAAATCACCAATATCAGGAATGTCACAATAAATTTGACCACTTAGATGAAGTGGATGAATTCCTTAAAAACTGTCAGTACAATTTACCCTAACTGACATGATTAAGTAATAACTTTAGAAAGTCCATAGTAAAGAAATTTTTTGTCAAAATGTTTTCATGATTTTTTTTAATAAAGAAAACTCTAAATGATTTCATTGAGGAATTCTGTCAAACATTTAAGGAATAAATAATGCTAGTCGTACAAATTAAACCAGTAAACAGAGGTGAGACATTTTCCAACTCATTTTCTGAAGCTGTTATTATCCTGGTACATATAAACCTGACAAAGGCATCCCAGGAGAAAATTACAGTTCATTACCCTCAGGAACACAGATGCAGAGATTCTCAACTGAACAGCTGACCAGGGAAGGCGTGTCAGAAGAGCACCCACCCCAGGGCCCTGCTCTCTGAGCAGTCAGGCCGGTGGGCTGTGAACCTGAGGCTGTTCTGCACCCTCTACCCTTTGCCACGCACACACCAGGGCCGAGACTCACACGGAGCTGACCCTGCTGAGCCAGCACTGGCCTGACCGCCCAGGCTCCACCACAGCAGAAGCCCAGACTTGTTAGTATTCCCCACTCATCCTCTGCCCAGAGCCCCCCGACCCTGCCTCCCACACCTTCTGGGGTGTGCTCCTGGCCTGACAGCTGGTGTAGATGGTCTCTGCCCTACCTCTCAGGAAAGCCTGGCCTGAGCAGTCGCAGCCAAGCTTGTGTGCCTCGGCTCCCAGGCCTGGCACAGCAGCGGCTCCTCCTGCTGCCTTCTGCCCTGGCCCAGGGTCTAGCACCGACCACCTGCACAAGGGAGCCCAGGCCTCTTCCTTGGCACTGTCCCCAGCACTGTCAGCACCTCCTAGCATAAGCGCGTCTCTGCAGCATGGTGCTACGTGCGGAATGTTCCCTCCTGGGAAAACTCCCGGAGGTTACCTGTTGTCCTGCAGTGGAGATTTCATGTTGAGAGCTGTAGTGAATCACTGTCACTCCCAGGGAGAGTCACCTGCCTTTAGCTGTGGAGCCCAGTTCTTCCAGTGTCTCTGGCCTCAGACCCACCGACATGTAGGGCGAGGTGGCCGTAACTTCTCACCAGTCCCTGCCGCACTGCTGGTGATTGCTAGGCCTCGGAAAAGACAGAATAGAAGCAGAATGGACCCGGGGAGGCAGCTACCGGCCAGCTGTCCAGAACAGCCCTGGGCTGGGGGGACGAGGGGGACTGGCCCAGTTTGCCCTGTGGGAACAGTTCCAGGTATAAGAGTTGGAGAGACAGGCTTCCAGCCCCAAGTGTAGGTCGTCTTCTGCTCCCGTGGAACACCTGAATTCTGGTCCCCGTAGTAGATGCTTAACAAAGGTCCTTCACTCTCCCACATGGCCCACAGAGCTCAGCCACCAGAGCCAGGCTCTGGCTGATGGCGAATGCACTGCATACCTCCTGTCCTCAGCCCTTGCTCTCACTGAACACCCTCCAGAGAAGCCTCATCCCAGGATCTCCACCACCCCACCCCACCCCCGCTGGATGCCCCTAGAGAACCAACTCCTGCACCCACACCAGGCTTCCTGAGTGTTAACTCCCTGCCTGTCTTGCGTGTTGAGCTGCCCCTTCCGTCACCTTCTCACTAGCTGCCCACAGGGGCAGCCTGCCCAGATCAACAGAACAAAGACCCAGGACCCCTGAGGACAGCTGTGCCTCCAGAGCCAGGGGATGGCTCCAGTCCTCTCTCCAGGCTCACCCCAACCTTACTTGGTCCTGCACTCAAGACCCCTCATCCTGCCCCTTGGGTAACCATCTACTTAACTCAGCCCTGGCTGCCTAGCTCCCCAGGGACCTCTCATTGATTCCAATGGCTCCCTCAAACCCTCCGAGTTCACACCTCATTGCAGGAAGGACCCCCTGCTTCATCATCACCCTCTGGGCATCACTTCATCCTTTCTCCTGGATCTTTTGATGAAAGCAACGTGATGAAAAAAAAGAACAAGAAATTCCCTTATATCTTTTAAGATAAACTTGCTTCCCACCCCCCCACCAGGATCTTCATTATATTTCCAATTTTGTACACATAATATTGGAATACTGAAGATGTTCTGGAAGGGTCTGACTATCAAAGTACATAAAATCTTCATCCTAGAGCTTTTTTGCCTCAAAGGTGTTCAGAACTTTTTAAAATAATCTGGCCTGAGGTGAGAAGCAGGCACTTGTCCCTTCTCTGTGAAGGGGGCTGTTTCTCACTCCTCACTGTGGCGCTGGGTCAGGCCCCTGACATGCCCACAGGTGGGAGATGGCTGGGCAGACTGGTGTGCTCATGCACTGCAGGAACCCTGCTCAGCAGCCCCAGGAGCTTCGGCAGGAGGCTTCAGGTGCCGAAGATGTGGGTTGGGTGGTCCCATCAGGGATGACGTGACATGTCATGGAGTGTCCGGGTGCTTGGCTGGCGCTGTGACTGGCTTCCCCACGAGCTCCCTGGGCTGCCAGGAGAGGCTCTGGTGGAGGGAATGGTCCTGGTGGGCATGGAGCCTGGTCCTAGGGTCTCGTAATTCTGGCATTTTCTGCCTTGCAGACAGACGAAGAGAAGCAACGGGACTTGCCTGTGGTGATGCCGGTTTTTGACAGAAATACCTGCAGCATCCCTAAATCCCAGATCTCTTTCATCGACTACTTCATCACAGACATGTTTGATGCTTGGGACGGTAAGAACGCAGGACTGTATCTCCCTCAGTAACAGGGAGCCCACATTAAGTAGCGCATGGTGCGGTTCTGACTGTAGAGTATGTTCGGGGGCTCAGAGTGTGCAGAGGCCGAGGAGAAGCCAGGCGCTGTCAAGGAGGTCCCGGAGGACGGGGCGCTCTCTGCTCTTTTTCCTTAGCTGCCCCTGGCTCCAGGGCTACCTGTTGTCCCAGTCGCAAAAGGAGAGCATTGAACATGGGGCTGAAGGGGCTGCCGGTCAAAACCCCAGGATTCAGAACCACTTATCTTCTGAGGGAGCTCTTACGCCGTCCGCTCCCCCAGCTTCTCCGCCGGCCTCCCCCGGTAGCCGACCTGAGGGCAGGCTGGTCTCTGACGCGGGCACGACCCTCCTCGTAGCGCTCAGCGCGGGTGGAGCCCCCTGGCAGGTAGAGGGCTTTTAGGGAAGGGCCCCTGCCGGGAGGCGGACCCACGTCCAGTCCCAGGAGACGAGCCCGTGTCTCGGTGCTGAGAGGCGGGGGACGGAGGACTGAGGTGGCAGAAGGCACTGGGGCCGCGGGCCGGACCGCAGGCTCTGCTCACTGCTTCTGGGCCGAGACCGGACGTGGCCACTCCCGGCCCAAATTCTCTTCACTAGCTCGCTGCTCGCGCCACGTGCTGCAGGCGGAAGGGGACGCGATCAAGGAAGGGGGATGGGACGCCCAGGAGAGCCGGTCAGGGCCGGGATCAGGCAGCCCAGGCCCCAGTGTGCTGATTAATGGTGCTAAAACCGGCGAGCCCCCTTCACTCCATCCGCCAGAGCTGTCAGCTGGTGACAGAGGCACGGCGGGCACTGAGCACAGGTGGGGTTTCAGCTTCTCCAGGCCGCGGGCTGTGCCATGTCTGCCGAGCACGCAGCACTCCCCTCCTCTCCGTCTCTCTCCTTAGAAAGCCTCCCTGTGCACCCCAGGAAGGTGCGGTCTTATCACACTCCCCTCTTTCTTGCAGCCTTTGTAGACCTGCCCGAGTTAATGCAGCATCTCGACAACAACTTTAAATACTGGAAAGGACTGGACGACATGAAGCTGCGGAGCCTGCGCCCACCTCCCGAATAGCACAGTACCCCTGTGGTCACCGGGGATTCCTGAGAGCGGCCAGAGCTCCTCTCCGTATTAGCCGATCAGCCCCCCGACGCACAGAGCCTGCGAGAGCACCCAGGGACGCGGTCACCGTCCCTAACCACCACCTGATGCCATTGCTGTAGAGTGAGGCTTCGTCCACTCACTGCGCCAGCCTGCTGCCAGGGCTCCGCAGAGAGTAAGAGAACACGGCTTGCATCAGCGTCCGTCTGTCCAAACCCGAGCTCGGGAGTCCCAGCCAAGGACGCTGACGGAGTTTCTGCCGGCGACAGAGAATGTCTTCTTGTTGAGGTTTCTCTAGATTATGTTCAGCACTCAAGAACAGCTAATGGCAATCGGATCTTTTCCACATCATAGAAGGTGCAATCACTCACTCTGGAACACTACTCAAAGTGACTTCTCTTTTACAATTGAACAGCAAATGAAAAAGACAAATTCTGAAGTTGATTATTAATATCAATTATTAAAATGTTTTATTTATTTTATTAGAAGTTCACTATTTTCTATGAATTTAAAAATACTTCAAAGCCAAAGCCAACTTTAGATGCCATGACCAAATTTACATGATTCATAGTTATTAAATACACATCACTTGGTGTATAGACTTATTTTCATAATACAAATTTAAAATAAATGATACATTTTTACTGCACTATAGAAACATTTGTGTATGTTAGACTTTTCTGATTGATGTTAATTGGGAAAATGGTTTTGAAATCCAAAAAAGCACAATGGTTGTCTGAGGAGGCCTTACAAATAGTTGAGAAAAGAAGAGAAGCAAAAGGCAAAGGAGGAAAGGAAAGATATACCCATCTGAATGCAGAGTTCCAAAGAGTAGAAAGGAGAGATAAGAAAGCCTTCCTAAGTGAACAATGCAAAGAAGTAGAGAAAAACAACAAAATGGGAAAGACTAGAGATCTCTTCAAGAAAATTAGAGTTAACAAGGGAACATTTCATGCAAAGATGGGCATAATAAAGGACAGAGATGGAATGGACCTAACAGAAAAAGATAAAGATTCCTAAACAGAACGACATTATGAAGAGGAGGCAAGTAACAAAAGAACTATACAAGAAAGATCTTAATAACCCAGATAACCATGATGGTGTGATCACTCACCTAGAGCCAGCCATCCTGGAATGCGAAATCAAGTGGGCCTTAGGAAGCATCACTACAAACAAAGCTAGTGGGGGTGATGGAATTCCAGCTGAGCTATTTCAAATCCTAAAAGATGATGCTGTGAAAGTGCTGCACTCAGTATGCCAGCAAATTTGGAAAGCTCAGCAGTGGCCACAGAACTGGAAAAGGTATATTATCATTGCAATCCAAAAGAAAGACAATGCCAAAGAATGTTCAGACTACCACACAATTGTACTCATTTCACATGGTAGCAAAGTAATGCTCAAAATTCTCCAAGCTAGGCTTCAACAGTATGTGAACCAAGAACTTCCAAGCTGGATTTAGAAAAGACAGAGGAACAAGAGATCAAATTGCCAATGTCTGTTGGATCATAGAAAAAGCAAGAGAATTCCAGAAAAACATCTACTTCTGCTGTGTTGACTACACTAAAGCCTTTAACTATGTGCATCACAGCACACTGTAGAAAATTCTTAAAGAGATGGGAATACCAGACCACCTGACCTGCCTCCTGAGAAACCTGTATGCAGGTCAAGAAGCAACAGGTAGAACCAGACATGGAACAGACTGTTTCAAAATTGGGAAAGGAATATGTTAAGGGCTGTATATTGTCACCCTGCTTATTTAGTTTATATGCAGAGTACATCATATGAAATGCCAGGCTGGATGAAGCACAAGCTGGAATCAAGACTGCTGGGAGAAATATTGATAACCTCAGATGTGCAGATGATGCCATCCTTATGGCAGAAAGTGAAGAGGAACTAAAGAGCCTCTTGATGAAAGTGGAAGGGAAGAGTGAAAAAGCTGGCTTAAAACTTAACAGTCAAAAAACAAAGATCATGGCATCCAGTCCTGTCACTTCATGGCAAAGTGATGGGAAAATGTAGAAACAGTGACAAACTTTATTTTCTTGGGCTCCAAAATCACTGCAGATGGTGATAGCAGCCATGAAATTAAAAGACGCTTGCTCCTTGGAAGAAAAGCTATGACAAACCTATGCAGTGTATTAAAAAGCAGAGACATTACTTTGCCAACAAAGGTCTGTATAGTCAAAGCTACAGTTTTCCCAGTAGTCATGTATGGATGTGAGAATTGGACCAGAAAGAAAGCAGAGTGCTGAAGAACTGATGCTTTGGAGCTGTGGTGTTAGAGAAGACTCTTGAGAGTCCCTTGTACTGCAAGGAGATCAAACCAGTCAACCCTAAAGGAAATCAGTTCTGAATAGTTATTGGAAGGACTGATGCTGAAGCTGAAGCTCCAATACTTTGGCCACCTGATGTGAAGAGCAGACTCATTAGAAAAGACCCTGATGCTGGGAAAGATTGAGGGCAGGAGGAGAAGGGGACGATAGAGGACGAGATGGTTGGATGGCATCACCGACCTGATGGACATGAGTTTGAGCAAACTCCGGGAGATAGTGAAGGACAGGGAAGCCTGGCATGCTGCACTCCATAGGGTCGCAGAGAGTCAGACACAACTGAGTGATTGAACAACTAGTGACCCCAGAAGAGCTCGAAAGGGCTCTTCTGTGCAGTAGCCAGAGCTCCAACACTGGCTCCGCAGGCGACTCCCCAAAGTGAAAGAAACTGGACTTCACACTTATTTTTCCTAAAAATTTTATACTTGAATTTCCAAAAGTCTGCCTTATTTTGTATACAGTGTTGCTATACAATATTCCTGATAAAAACAGAAAATGGAATATTTCGTGAATTGACATTTTATAACTAATCTGTTTTCATCTGGATTTGGAGTCTTTGATTCCATAAATTTATAACGGTTCTGTATCTTCACATTTTGAACAAGTTCTAGTACCGTTTAGAAAAAAATGACACGATGACATGTCAAAGTTCTTGCTGTTTCCTTTTAAACTTGTATGCTTTTTTCCAGATAAAAATGAAATTAAACTATTTGTTTTAAATAAAACACGTGTCACCTTTTCTTTGAAGTCTTATACTTAAAATATTTAATCTTTTTCTCCATATAAATAAAGAAAATACTTTTTTTTTTTTAACAGAAGAAATAAATAGTTAGTGAATTTTTCAGGTCACAAAGGGCCAGAATATATTGAAGAATTCTCAGAGATACCTTTAATTCACCACTAGGTGCCCATTCAGAGAGATCATGTGCCCTGAAGGGCTGGCAGAGGGGCTCTCAGGGATTGTCCCGGGTTCCTAATGCCCATTCAAGATGTCTGGGCACTCTGGAGGTCTGACAAGGCCAGCCCCCCAGGGGTCTAAGGAAACAAACCCCCCCTTTTCCTGTGTGGACACAGGTGACCCGAGTTGGTAACTGTTGACTGACATGGGAAGAAAGCCCTCTCCCCTCCAGGAAAGAAGAGAGTGATCCCACGAGGAACTCAACCATCATGAGGAAGAGATGGAATAATCATCAAGAGACTTGAGGATGAAAGCACTTAACATGTTTGAAGCAATGGAAGAAGCAATGGAAACCATAAGGTAAACCAAGGTAGTTTTTTGAAAAAAAAAAAAAAATCTGAAAAAGAACCAAAGAGACATTCTAGGCATGAAGAACATAGTCATCAAAACAAATGGAAAACTTCTGGGTAGGTTTAACAGAAAACCAGACATAACTAAAGAGAGAAGTAGCCAATTGGAAGATTTAAGGAAATGACTCAATGTGTAGCACAGAGATTAAAAATGGAAAATGTGAAAGCAATGTTAAAATATGGAGGGTAGAATGAGATGCTCCAAACTATGTCTAAATTAGGTGATCTGGCGGGAGGAGAACTGGGGAGAAGCACTATCCAGAGAACGCCTGGGAGTCCCTCCAGACCTGACATGCCAACTCCTCATATTACAGGGCACATCAAATCTCAGATAGCATGACACAACACCGTGAAAATGCAGAGTGTTCAGCTTCAAGAGAAAAACCTAAAAGCTGTGAGAAAAGACAGATCACTTACAAAGGAACGAGCATCAGACTGCCATCAGAATTCTCATTTGCAACAATGAGAAGACAAGGCAATAGTATTTCAAAACACTGAAGGAAACTGTCAGCCTAGAATTACATACCAAACTATGGTTCAAGAGTGAAGGTACACAAAGATTATTCCAGACATGCACATATGTTAACCATAAACAGAACACTATGGGAAAAAAACTGCTGAAAGATGTGCTTCTTTAACAAGTTCAGAAAGAGGAGGTGGGGTATCTATAGAAAGCAGTAGTAAGCACAGATTGGTAAACATCCAGACAAAATTAAGTAGGTATAGTGGGGGTGGGGTGGGGCGGGGATAACAGCAAGAAACAGGTCACATTCTGAGGATTCAGGCTATTTGAATTTGGAGGCAGATTATTCAACCTGCTGGGCTTCCCAGGAGGCTCAGTGGTAAAGAATCTGCCTGCCAAGCAGGAGATGCGGGTTCATTCCCTGAGTCGGGAAGATCTCCTGGAGGAGGAAATGGCAACCCACTCCGGTATTCTTGCCTGGGAAATCCCATGGACAGAGAGTCTGCTGGGCTATAGTTCATGAGGTCACAAAAGAGCCGGACACAACTGGGTGACTAAACCACAATTCACTACAGGTGGTGATACCCACCCTGCACATTCTTGTGTTCTTATGTGCTTACTCTGATGAGGCAGCTGCCATGTTGTGAGCTGCCCTATGGAGAGGCCTACATGGCAGAGAAGTGCAGGCAGCCCTCAGCCCACAGCCACCACGGAGGCATGCTGCCAGCCACCAGACGAGTGTGCTGGAAGCAGATTCTGCCACAGCTGGGTCTTCGGATGAGACCACAACTGCAGCAGACACCTGAGACCCTGGGCCAGAGGACCCACCTCAGCCACACCCAGGTTCCTACCCACAGAAACGGGGAGATGGTAAATGCTGTTCCTTGCCAGTAAATTTTAGGATAATTAGTTACACAATAACAAATAACTAATACACATACAATACACAGCAGTTAAAAATGAAGTAGAGCTGCAGATGTCCACAGGAAAAGGCTTAAGAATATTGAAAGACAAGGCTAAGTTGCAGTATGATACCATTTGCGTCAATTTTTTGAATACTTGAAACAATACTCTATTGCTCATGGAAAAATTAATAGTAGGAGCATTAAAACATTCAGGAAGTTTACCAATGCTGTGAACTGGCTTGTGTGACACCAAGCTCCTGGTATAGACACAAACTAGAAAAGCAAGTGCTTTTCCCTCCACACTCCCTTAGGTTCCCCTGTCAGATTCAAGGGCTTCCCAGTAAAGAACCCACCTGCCAGTGGAGGAGATGTAAGAGACGCGTGTTGGATCCCTGGGTCGGGAAGAGCCCCTGGAGGAGGGGACGGCAACCCACTCCAGCATTCTTGCCTGGAGAATCCCACTGACAGAGGAGCCTGGCAGGCGGCTGTCCATAGGGTTGCAAAGAGTTGGAACACGAGTGAAGCAACGTAGCACGTACATGCGCATCAGATGCAAATGTGCAAGGCTCTATGTAGAAATGTTTCACAGGGACTCCCTTGCGGTCCAGCGGTTAGGACTCTGTGTTTTCATTGCAAGGGGTGCAGGTTCGATCCCTGATCAGGGAACTAAGATCCCTCATGCTGTGCTGTGCAACCAAAATTAAAAGAATCATGTCATAAATGGAGAACACGTGTAGAGGTGTTGACTTTGCGTTCTCCCCACTGGCAGCGCTGACTGCAGTGGAAGCAGGAGGCTCTGGGGCACAGCAGCTGACTCAGCCCAAGCTGTGATCTGTATTTTAGGAAATGGCAACCCACTCCAGTACTCTTGCCTGGAAAATTCCATGGACTGAGGAGCCTGGTAGGCTACAGTCCATGGGGTCGCAAAGAGTCGGACACGACTGAGCAACTTCACTCCAGGAAACTCAGTCAAGAGTTCTGATAAACCCCTTCCATTTTGGCTAACCCAAGGGGGTTCTCCAGTCCCAAATCAAGGCCCCCGACTATGACCAGGAGGGCACACTGCAACTTCACAAAGGTGGTGACCTCAGGGGCAGGGGAGGCACTGGTACTGGAGAGACATTCAAAGGAAAGAAATCTAAAGCAGACATGGCAAAATATTAACATTGATTCTGGTGATGGGTATGTGCTGCATGCTAAATTGCTTCAGTTGTGCCCGACTTTGTGACCCATGGACTGTAGCCCACCAGGCTCCTCTGTCCATGGGATTCTTCAGGCAAGAATACTGGAGCGGGTTGCCGTGCCCTCCTCCAGATCTTCCCGACCCAGAGATCCAACTCTCATCTCTTACATCCCCTGCATTGGCAGGAGGGTTCTTTACCACTAGCACCGCTTGGGAACCCCTGGTGATGGGTATATCTGTCTTTTAAAAATGTATCACTATACTCTTCTAAATGTTGAAATATTTCATCATCTTTTTTTTTTTAATGTGGTCACCATGCCTGGTGATTAGATGGCTAGGAGAATATTTTAAGTAGAGAAAGTCTAAGTGGTGTATATATACAACACAGGGAAGCCATATGAAAAAACAGTAATGAACTCAACTATAAAAATATTCTAGATGCCAACCACAATAAATCAAAACAAACAACGAAATGTTTCTAATTCATTTTACAACAAGTGTACTTCCCAAAATACTGATTTTTGTGAACTTAATAAGTAAACAGTAGGAAAAAATAGGAAAATGATATGAACAGAAAGTTCATAGAAAAAAGTATAAAAAGATTCCAGTTTATGCTGAGTCTCACTGATAGTGACTGAAATGCAAAGTAGAACCAATTTGAGATATTTCTCACTTTTAAGATTAGTAAACAAAAGAGACAGTGTTGGTAGAGTGTGTTGAGAAATGTGTGGACACAGGCACTCTTACGCATTGGCAGGTGAGTGTAAACCAGTACACCCTCTGTGAAGGGCAGCACTGCCAAGTGTGCCCGGATCACAACTATAGGTGCATCGTGGCTGAGCAGTTCCACTCCCAGAAACACCTTCCTAAAGACATGCTCAGTCATGTCCGATTCTGTGACCCCACAAACGGTAGCCCACCAGGCTCCTCTGTCCATGGGATTCTTTCTCCAGGCAAGAATACTGGAGCGGGTAGACATTCCCTTCTCCAGGGGATCTTTCTGACCCAGGGATCGAACCCAGGTCTCCTGCATTGCAGGCAGATTCTTTACCATCTGGGCCACCAGGGAAGCCCCAAAGATAGGCTCATATGTGGGAAATGATGCATATACGGAATTGTTTATGACAGCCCTCCTCATAATAGTAAAAGATTGAAAACACCTTAAATGTCTATGATTTAAGAAGGGTGAGTAAATAAATGATGGTTTGTCCCTACAATAGAACCCTATGCTTTTTTTAGGTAAAAAAGGAATGAGAAGGTTCCCCATGTGCTAATATGGAGAGATTGCCAAGATATATTAAAATGTGGGAAAAGGACATAACACAGAACAATATACATACACGCTAGCATTTGTTTAAATACTACATAAACAAAATCTCTGGTTATGCACACGTGGAACAAGTGACGTGGATTGCCTGTGGGAACCAGGGGTCATTCTGTGTCCATATGTGAATTTTGAACAGTGCTCCTGAGGAATATAAAAGATCTGAATAAATGAAACGGCAAACCCTACTTTCAGGATGAGCTGATTTTGTAAAACTGTCAATTTCTCCCTAACGTATTCTATGAGTTCAAAATCTTTTTAATGTAGTTGTCATTCTCATGTTAATCTGTTGAATGAAGGAAAATCAGGAACATTCTGAAAATGATGAGTGAAGAGAGAGGACTAGCCTAAGACATGAAAACATAAAAAGCTGCCATGATTAAAACACTGAGACACTGACCCCTATTTAGATGAATAAATAAACCTGAACAGAGGCAGGAATATACCGGAACAGACGCAGGAGTTGAGTGGCACAGCACAGGTGGGAAGGTGGGTTCATTCCGGAATGCTGTGAGGATGACTACGCAGCTATCTGAGAAAGTGATTCTTAGTGTGCCAGTGCTTTAGAAGTGACAATGAGATGGTTGGATGGCATCACCGACTCAGTGGACATGAGTCTGAGCAAGTTCCAGGAGATGGTGAAGGACAGGAAAGCCTGGCATGCCGCAGTCCATGAAGTCGCAAAGAGTCAGAACAACTTACCAACCGAACCACAACGGTGGTCCAGTGGCTAAGACTCCACACACCCATTGCAGGGGCCCACTTTTAATCCCTGGTCTGGGAACTAGATCCCACATGCCACAACTAAGAGTTCGCATGCCACAACTAAAGATCAAAGATCCTGCATGCCACAACTAAGACCCCGTGCAGCCAGAAATTTTTTTAAATTATAGAAGTGAAAATTAAAAGCATTAGGAAAAAAATCAAGAAAATATCCTTATCATCTCACAGTGGAAAAAGTATGACATAAAATACAGAGTTTATTTCAAAACAGAACAACAAAACCCTGCTAATTTCACCCAAGTTTTAAGAGACAAGACAATCTGCCCCTGGGCCAAAGCCACGAGGGGCTCGAGAGGGACGGGGAAGCTGGAACACAGCACCAACTCAAGCAACAACCAGCGAGATGGGACCACAAGGAAACCTCAGCGGTGTGCACCACAGCTGTTTATAAGTTAGAAACTGAGAACAATCAAAATGCCCAGCAAAGGGGACTGTTGAGAAGAAAAGTTTGGTGTGATTCCAAAACAGAGTTGTTTGCAGTCGCTAAAAATAATGATTTAGTAAATAAGGGAAACGGGACAGCCTCAAGGCTGTGTGATTAAATGAAAATTCATTGAAGAATATGGAATGACCCATTTTGGAGGGAGAGGAGAAGATACACGCGATTAGAAAAAAAAAAAAAACTAGAAGGAAGGAAATGGCACTTTTGTGGGGGTTGTCTCTGGAGGCAGGGGCTGTCTGTGGAGGCGGGGGCTGATTTTGGGGGCAGGGGTCACTGGGGCTTCACTGCCAGCCTTGTGCTTTTCTGGGTTTCTCTAAACGTAATACCTGTGATTATTTCTATAACTCCAAGGTTTGAAATCTGAATGATGGAGGAGGTGGTGTGAGTCCATACCAGGATTCGAGAGGGAAACCACCAGTACAGACAGGGATGTGACCGCTGAGGGGGATGTGACACCAGAGGAGGGAGGCAGCTGGAGGTGGACTCTGGACTCTGCAGTGAAGCCTACCTCATGTTGAATTCTGTGGACATGACACAAGCTTGAAGCAGTCAGGGGCAAGGCGGGGAGGGGCAGATGGAGGGCACAGCTCTAATCCCTGCTGCTGGGGTCCCTGGGGCGGCTGCGGGCAAGGCCTGAGCCCCCAGGCACTCCAAGGCGGGGGAGAAGCAGAGCAATAACCGTGTTCCACACCTTCCACCTCCTGCCTGAGCCTCACAGAGGACTCGGCGGGAACGGACAGTGGTGAGTGGGCGCTGCCTGTGTGTCCTCGGGAGCAGAGAGAGGCCCAGCAGCAGACAAAAAGGTCAAAGGAAAGTAGGAAGCAGTCTTGCTCCCCCATTTTCTTCAAAGAAATAACTGGATGTGGAAGAACAGGCTTCTGAGTCTCAAGGAAACCTTGTCCCCAAGGATCGGGATCAGAAACAATGGGGAAAGGAGTTATTAAAACCATCGGCTCCCAACAAGCTCAGGAAGAAGCTGAATAAACTTTGAACAATTTGTCTCATCCTGCTATAAAAAGAGGAAATTTCGGAAAGTCAGGAACCATTACGTGTGTACAGTTAGAAGCCCTTTCACTCCACTGACACAGTCACGCCTCCGTCACGAGTGAAAAGCGTGTCTTCGCTCCTCCCGCAAGGCCTGTGCACCAGAAAACGAAACCTCTCACAGCAGGGACAGCGCACCGGCAGCGTGGGCACTGCCAGCAGCTGGCTGGACACGCCGCCTCCTGGCCCCCTGACCTGCTGCCCAGAGCCTGCCCCTTCAGCAGTCTGGGGCCAGCACGCTGATTTTGAAAAGGTTTAACAAATACTCTCTTTGTAGAATGAAGGGCCCTGCAACATGGTGTTCTCACAAGCCACCCTTCCCATTTCCTGTCACCCCCACTTCACCAACGTCTCAGACCCCAGCTGAAAGGCCCCATTCTTGTCCCGTGGAAAAGATCCTATTTAAAACCGAGAAAAGGAGGAAACACACTCAGCCGTCAGGAAGCAATAGCACTAACTCAGGGGCCAAAAACAACACTGCAGGCCGAGAACAATGCAGGAGGCGGCGTGGGGAGGATCAAGGCGGCTTCGCTGGGTGTTTCTGGTCCCCGAGACTTAAGAGGGGGCCCGAGTGCGAGTCACTCATGGAGGGTGGAATAGGCAGTGTTTCTAATAATAGAAATAATAAGAATTTATCTGAGCATTTTCAGATATTAAAAATATGTTTCCTTCTGGACAGAGACTGGCTTCACACGAGGCACTGGTCTCTTACTCCACTGTTCAGCTCAAAATATCCCCAGGTACCTAGTGATGTGGCCACAGACGTGCAGGTGTAGTGGAGCTCTTGAAAATGATTTTGGAAGAAAAAATATATATCTATCTATCTTCCAAATGATTTTATGAAAAGTAAAGACTCAGGTTTCCCTTAAGATTAATTTTTAAAAACTGAAAATTAAAAATACTATTTTCAATATGCTCCACTCCAAGAATGTATAGTTTCCAGAAATTTCACACACGATTAAAAAATGAAGATTAAACAAGCTAATGGGAGGATAAAACATGCCATAATGTCCCATAATTGCTCCAAGTAGCAGCAAGTTTAGCTTAGAATTTCCTAGCAGTCAAAGGGAAAACAGAACAAGATTGATGTGGATTCTTAAAGAGATGGGAACACCAGACCACCTTACCTGCCTCCTGAGAAACCTGTATGCCGATCAAGAAGCAACAGGTAGAACCAGACATGGAACAATGGACTGGTTCCAAATTGGGAAAGGAATACATCAAGGCTGTAAGTCACATTGCTTATTTAACTTATATGCAGAGTACATCATGCAAAATGCCAGGCTGGGTGAAGCACAAGCTGGAATCAAGATTGCCGGGAGAAATATCAATAACCTCAGATAGGCAGATGACACCACCTTTATGACATAAAGCAAAGAGGAACAAAAGAGTCTCTTGATGAAAGTGGAAGAGGAAAGTGAAAAAGCTGGCTTAAAACTCAACATTCAAAAAACAAAGATCATGGCATCCCTTCCCATCACTTTATGGCAAATAGATGGGGAAACAATGGGAACAGTGACAGACTTGATTTTCTTGGGCTCCAAAATCACTGGATGGTGACAGCAGCCATGAAATTAAAAGATGCTTGTTCCTTGGAAGGAAAGCAATGACAAACCTAGACAGCGTATTAAAAAAAAGAGACATTACTCTGCCAACAAAGGTCCATATAGTCAAGAAAGAAAGAAAACAAAGAAAGTGTAGTCGCTCAGTCGTGTCTGACTCTTTGTGACCCCATGGATTGTAGCCTACTAAGCTCCTCCGTCCATGGGATTTTCCAGGCAAGAGTACTGGAGTGGGTTGCCATTTAGTCTAAGCTATGGTTTTTCCTGTAGTCACATATGGATGGATGTGAGAGTTGGACCATAACAAAGGCTGAGAACCAAAGAATTGATGCTTTTGAACTGTGGTGTTAGAGAAGACTCTTGAGAGTCCCTTGGACAGCAAGGAGATCAAACCAGTCAATCCTAAAGGAACTCAGTTCTGATTATTCATTGGAAGGACTGATGCTGAAACTGAAGCTCCAATACTTTGGCCACCTGATGGGAAGGGCCGACTTATTGGAAAAGACCCTGATTCTGAGAAAGACTGAGGGCAGGAGAAGGGGACGACAAAGGATGAGACGGTTGGATGGCATCACCGACTCAATGGACATGAGTTTGAGAAAGCTCCAGGAATAGTGAAGGACAGGGAAGCCTGGCGTGCTACAGTCCATGGGGTTGCAAAGAGTTGGACACAACTGAGTGACTGAACAACAACTGTGACATAAAGACCTTAGAACAAAGCTCCAAGTTCAGGTTTAATGCTAACTCTCACTGCCTGCAGGAAGGCCACCATCTCTGCTTCACTGATACTGGGGCTGCCTCGTGCACTGAATGCTTACCCTGTATCTATCAGTGACGGTTTCAGCAATGGACAGGTGACCCTATCCTGCCCAGTAAGCCATAAAGAGAAATCTGAAAGAATGATTGTGAATCAAGTTCTCACTCCCCCTGGAGAGCCACAGAAAGAGTCTCTCTCTCTCTCTAGGTGGCTTGGGTCTAGATGTGACACCCAGCACTGTTGTAGCCATATTGTTCCTAGTTCAAGGATGAAGCCACCTCCAAGAGAGAGAATGCTGAAGGATGGCAGAAACCTGGGTTTTCAGTGTTATCAACCAGCCCTGGAACCCTCAAAACTCTAGACTTCCTGTTCAGTGAGATAACTGCCTGTCCTGTGGTAGAATACTAGATTCATTCAGGTTTTTTGTTTTTATGGAAACAAAACATAAAAGCTCAGGTTTTAGAGGGCAAACCCAAAACTAGAAATGGGAATTTTCTACACATAACAGAAATCTTGAGTAAATAAGACTATTCATCCCAGCATTATGTTTCCTTTTTTTTTTTTTTTCTTGAAGTCCATCACAGGAATGGAGGAACACCCCTCAGCAGACATCTTCCTCAGGCCAGACAGGTCTATGTCAGCCTGTCTGTAAGGATGTCAACTTATGACATACCCTGCCACATGTGGGAGTACATCTCTGGTGCAGGAAAGGCTAGAAAGAGATCTCTTTGTCATCAAGCCTTTGCCAGCTCCTATATAACATATGTGGCAGAATCAGGCCCATTTGAAAACTTAACACATGTGCCAGAAAGAAAACTACCACAATCCAGCATTATTTAAAAGCACAGAAGACTGGATACAGTCTTAATATACATCATTGAGTGAGTAGAGACAGATATCCATCATAAGTTACTAGTCAAATGCATGCACAGTAGAATCTCAGAAAGCCATAAAAAAGAAATGGGGAGACTTCCCTGGTGGCCCAGTGATTAAGAATCCACCTTGCAATGCAGGAGTCACTGGTTCAATCCCTAGTCGGGGAGCTAAGATGCCACATGCCACAAGGCAGCTGAGTCATCATGCCGCAGCAATCTGGGAAGTTTCAATCAAGAAAAGTGACTGAAGCTCAGTAACAACAGTGAGCTTTGGGGCAATTTAACTTGTCTTATTTCCACCCCCCTCTATCTGGTTCCTTGATAGCCTTGAAAATCAACAACCACAATCACAGTGGAAAACAGCAGCCTGGCAGACAGCAGGAGAGGCAAGCTGGGGTCAGAGCTTCTTGAAAGCCTCATTCCCACAGAACTGCCACCATGTGACCTTTCTGGTAGCTCCCGGAAGCCTCTATTGCAAGGCTGTCCTTATTGATTAGACTTGGAGCTTGTCCAACGAGAAAAGCCCTTTCCCTGAGGGTGTTGGTAAAAACATTTCAAGGTAATTTTTTTGATGCTATGACTACTGCAGGCAGTAAGTAACAATTGAGGCAAACAACAGGCTACCTCAAACAGTTTAAAATCTAGGGCAGGAGATGTCCGTAAGGGCTTTGACAATCTGAAATGCTCCTCAGAATCCAGAGGCTGAGGCACAGGGAGGACCGTGCACGTGCTCAGAAAAGAACTGGTACGGCCCTCTCCCCGCACGCTGACACCGAGGCTTTGTACAAGCAGGGAGCGACGTGTGGGGCAGAGGTATTACTGTCTCTGGCCGAGTGTGGAAGGCATACCACGACACGCATACAGAACCCCTTGGCAATGACCAGGCGATTTATCATTCCAGGCATCAAAGGAAATCTTCAACCAGCTGTTAGCTGGCCACTAATCTAACCAAGCAGGGACTTCAGTGGACACACACCAAAAAGCATACAGATCTTACAAAAATAGTTCAGAGAAGTCACCCAACAAGTAACTTCAGCAACTACAAAAACCTCTGAGGATGAGGGAAGAACCTGATTTCCAAAGCCGCCACATTATATTAATTGAAATGGCCAATTTTCATGAAAATATTATAAGACATGCAAAGAAACAAAAAAATGTGATCCAGATACGGGGGGCGGGTGGGGGACTCAAAACCCTATCAATCAGAAATAGTTTCAAAGACCAGACCAGAGACTTTAAATCAACTACTTAAAATATATTCAAAGAACTAAAGGAAATACTATTTGAACTAAAGGAAAGTATGAACACAATGTATTACCGAAGAGAATATCAATAGAGAGAGAAATTATAAATAAATACAGTCTAGAGTTAAAAAGTACAGTGACTGAAATGATAAATCCACTACAGCTATTCAACAGCGGATTTCAGCAGATGGAAGAAGGGATTGGTAATCTTAAAGACAGGTAAATTGGGTTTACCAGTCTTGAGAAGTAGAAAGAAAAATAAGAAAACTGAACAAAGCCTCAGAGACCTCTAGGACGGCATCAAGTGCACCAGCAGAGCATAATGAGAACTCGAGAAGGAGAGGAACAAGGGCAAAAAGGATGTTTGAAGAAATAATGGCAGAAAGTTACCCAAAGTTGATGAAAAACATTTGCCTACAGACTCAAGAAGCTCAATGAACTCCATGTATGATAAACGCAAAGAAAACCATACCAAAACACATCATAATCAAACTATTGAAAGCCGGAGAAAGAGAATCTTAAAAGCCAGAAGAGAGAAGTGACTTAGCACATATCATGTGTAAGAAATCCTCAATAAGAGTAGCAGCTGATTTCTCATCATAAAACTATGGAGGCCAGAAGGCAGTGACATGCCATGGCACTGGGATGTGGGTGGGCATCCGATATATAAAGATTTAATGTGGATGATGACAACACGAAGCAAGGGAGAAACAGAACTGCATATGAGCAAAATTTTGCATATTATTGAAATAAAGTTGGTATTAATCTGACCTAGATGATTAGATTATTATAAATGAAGATATCCACAACAACCACTAAGAAAATAACTCAAAAGACACATAAGAAAAGAAATGACCAGGTAATTTAAATGGCGCACAGGGAATATCTATTCAACAGAAAGAAGGCAGTTGTGGGAAAAAGAGAGGAACAGAAAAGATGTGAGACACAGAGGAAACAAATAGCCGAAAGGCAGGCATAAATTCTCCCTCATCAGAAAGGACACTCAAGTGATCAAACACTACAACTAAAGGTGGAGACTGTCATAAGGGATTTTTTTAAACAATCAAACTATACGCTATCCAATCAATACAAGAGACACACCTTAGATTCAGATACAGAATAGGTTGAAACTAAAAGGATACAAATCATCCATCCCTCAGTAACTGAAAGAGAACTGAAGTGGCTATACTAATATCAGACAAAATACACTTTAAAACAACAACAACAAATTGTTACCAGGGACAGAGAAGGACATTTTATCATGCTAAGAGAAGCAATCTATCAAGAAGATACGACAACTATAAACATATATACCTAATAAGAGAGCACTGAATACATGAAGCAAAAACCGAAAGAACTGAAGGGAGACTTAGACAATTGAACAATCATCATTGGAGGAGTCCTCAATACCCCGCTTTCAATTATGGGTAGACAGAGGATCAACCAGGAACTAGATTTGAACAACACTATAATGCAACTGGGCTTCGAAGGTGGCACTAGTGGTAAAGAACCTGCCTGCCAATGCAGGAGACATGAGACACAGGTTCAATCCCTGGGTCAGGAAGATCCCCTGGAGGAGGGCATGGCAACCCACTTCAGTATTCTTGCCTGGAGAATATGACAGGCCATGATACAAGGCTCAATAAGTTTAAAAGGACTGAACTCATACACAGTATTGTTCTCTACTCAAAATGGAATAAAACTAGAAATAAATAACAGGAAAATTTGAGTATTCACAAATATGTGGAAGTTGAACAACATAATCCTTAATCACTAAAAGATCAATGAATAAGTAACAAGATAAACAAGAAAATACTTTGAGATGAATGAAGATGAAAATATAAGGGGCTAAAATTGTAACAAAGATAGGAAAACAATAGAGAAATAGCAACAAGACCAGAAGTTGATACTTTGAAAGATGAACAAATTGAAAAACTTTGGGCTAGATAGAAAATAAAAAAGAGAAAATCATGAATGAAAGATGGGGTCACATGGCTACCAACCTTAAGGATTATAAGAAAGATTAAGAAGGAGGATATAAGAAATAAGAAGGATTAGAAAAGAATACTATGAATAACTATGTAACAACACTCGAGATAAGTAGGTGAAATGTGCAAATTCCTAGAAAGACACAAAGGAAGGAAACTGACTCAGTAAGAAATGGAAAAGCTGAACAGATCTACAATAAGCAGAGGTAGAATTAGTGATCCAAAACTTTCCCAGAAAGAAAATCTCAAGACCAGATGGCTTCACCACTGTATTCTACCAACATCTAAAAAAGGATTAACACCAATTCCTGTAAAATTCTTCCTAGAAACAGAAGAGGACGGAACACTTCCCAGCTCATTTTGTGAGGTCAGTGTTACCCTTCTGGTACCAAAACTAGACAAATATATAACAAGAAAACTATCAATCAGTGTCATTTATAAATCTAGATGCAAAAATCCTCTACAAAACACTAGCAAACTGAATGCAGCTACACATAAAAAAGATTTATCCCAGGAATGCAAGATTGGTCCAATGTTGGAAAATCACTGTAACACATTTTACTCAAAGAATAAAACTACCTGCATGATTCAACATCTGAGGCAAAAGTACCAAGAAGAAAAGTCTCCAGATCAGAAAGGAAAAATTAACATTATGTCTATTTGCAGATAATATGATCTTGTATATAGAAAACCCCAAGGAATACACACAGAACGGCTACCCACTCCAGCATTCTGGCCTGGAGAATGCCATGGACTGTATAGTCCATGGGGTCACCAAGAGTCGGACACGACTGAGCGACGTTCACTTTCACTTTCACTTGGGGTCAGAGCAGGGCACTCCCAGATGCGCCACAACGGCGCATGGATGGTCTTGGGCTGAAGTTACCTGAGAAACAGAGGACAAAATGACACAAAAAATACTCTGACCTCCCTGTTTCCCCCTGAAAGAGGGAAGAAAACCTCCTCCCTATACCAGGAGGACAGAAAGCATCCTTACCACCAGAGTTAGGGAATTCAAGGCTAAGAAAGCTGTATTAAACAAATTTTGCAACTTTAAGCACAAGCCCCTTCATTAAATTTTCACAAATAATTGTTTGTTTAAAATTGATATATAAAATATCCTGCTTTGGTCACTTTGGGAGTCTCATTTCTATGAGACCTCCACGTGTACAAAATAGTTTCTTTCCCTCTCCTTAATTTGTTTTGTGTCTATTTAATTATTATACCAGCCAAAAGAACTCAAGAGGGGTAGGGGGAAATGTCCTCCTTCCCGAAAGTAGCAAGGTTACAGGATACAATTTCAATATACAAAAATCAAGTCTATCACTTCACTTGATGTACAGCAGAAACTAACACAACATTATAAAGCAATTATATTTCAATTAAAAAAATCATCTATGTCTACACACTATGAATGATTCAGAACGAAATTAAGGAAATATAAGAAATATCTTACAATAATATACAATGGAAAAGAATCAAATATATATATAATATATACTGTTGTGGTTGTTCAGTCGCTAAGTTGTGTCTGACTCTTTACAACCCCATGGACTGCAGCATGCCAGGCTTCCCTGTCCTTCACTATTTCTGGGAGTTTGCTCAAATGCATGTCCATTGAGTCAGTAATACCATCCAACCATCTCATCCTCTGTCACCCCCCTGCTCCTCCTGGTATATTATATATACCCTTCCAATAGCCATATGTTCAAATTTCAACCCCAGTGCCTCAGAAGTGACTTTATTTGTAATAGAGTCATTTGTGGATGTAATTAGTTAAGACGAGGTCACACTGGAATAGGGTGGGCCCCTAAATCAATGATTGGTGTCCTTATAAAAAGGTGCCATGTCTGATGCACCTACAAGCCAATGACCACCACAGGTTGCTGGGAAACCACCAGAAGCTAGGAAGAGACAAGGATGGATCTACTTATAGGATTGAGGAAGCATGGCCCTGAAGATACCTTGATTTCAGACTTCTAATCCCCAGAACTATGAGAAAGTTGATCCCTATTGTTTTAAGACACCCAGTTTGTGGTTGTTTACTATGGCAGCCCTAGGAAGCTAATACAATCCATAGATTGATCTATGGATTCAACACCATCCCTTTTAAAGGCCCAATTGCCTTTTTTTTTTTGGCAGGAATTGTCAAGCCGATCCTAAAAATTCATATGGAAATACTAAAGACCTGGATAGCCAAAACAATCTTGAAAGAGAACAACAAAGTTGGAAAACGCACACTTCATGACTTTAAAACTTTCTATATGTGCTAAGTTGCTTCAGTCGTGTCTGACTCTTTGTGACCCTATGGACCGTAAGCCCACCAGGCTTCTGTCCATGGGGATTCTCCAGGTAAGAGTACTGGAGTGGGTTGCTATACCTTCCTCCAGGGAATCTTTCTGATCCAGGGATCGAATCTGTATCTCATGTCTCCTGCGTTGGCAGGCAAGTTCTTTACCACTTGGGAAGCCCAAAACTTTCTATAAAGCTTCAGTAATGAAGACTGTGTAATACTGGCGTAAGGATAGGTATATAGGTTAATGGGATAGAACTGATAGTCCAGAAATAAACCCTTACATTTATGATTAACTGATTTCCTACAAGGGTGCCAAGATCTTCCAATGGGGAAAAGAAGTCTTCTCAACAAATGGGGCTGAGATAGCTGGATATCTCCATGCAAAATAATAAAGTTGGACCCCTACCTCACACCACATAAAAAAAATTAACACAAAGCAGATAAAGGACCTAAACATGAGAGCTAGAATTACAAAACTTTTAGATGAAAAAGTTTCCCTGGTGGTTCTTATTTCCTGGGCTTCCCTGGTGGCTCAGCAAGGAATCTGCCTGCAACGCAGGAGACCTAGGTTCAATCCCTGGGTTGGGAAGATCCCCTGGAGTAGGGAATGGCAACCCACTCCAGTATTCTGGCCTGGAGAATTCCACACTGTATAGTATTTAGATGAAAACACAGGCATAAATCACAGTGACCTTGGGTTAGGCAATGATTTCTTAAATATGACACTTAAAACACAAGCAACCAAAGGAAAAAGCAGATAAATCAGATTTCAACAAAACCTAGAACTCTGTACTTCAAAGGACACTATTAGGAATGTGAAAGAAAAAATTCATAGAATGAAAGTATTTGCAAATCATAAATCTGATAAGGTCCTGGTAAACAGAATATATAAAGAATTCTTATAACTCAACAATAAAAAGATAAATAATCCAGTTCTTAAATGAGCAAAGGATTTGAATAGACATTTCTTCAAAGAATATACACATATGGTGAATAAGCACATGAACAGATGCTCAACATCCTTAACAATCAGGGAAATGCAAGACAAAACTACAGTAAGACACCATTTCACACACTCTAGTATGACATCACCAAAAAAGGGCAGTTAATAAGTTTTGCTGAGAATGTGGATGAATTGGAAACCCCATATATTGCTTGTTGGAATGTAAAATGGTGCAGTTGCTTTGGAAAACAGTTTGGCAACTTTTCAAAAAAGTCAAACATCAAGTTACCTTGGAACCCCAACAAGTGCACTCCTAGACACACACTCAAGTGAAATGAAAACTTATGTTCACACAAAAAATTTTTTATGTTCATAGCAGCACTATTCACAATAACTAAAAAGTTGAAACAACTCAAATGTTCATAGACTGATAAATGTGTCAACAAAATGTGGTATCATCCATACACTGGAATATTATCAGGCCATATAAAGGAGTGAAATACTGATATACAGCGACATGGTTGAATGCTGAAAACATGACGCTAAGCGAGGGAAGCCAGGTACAAAAGACCATAATATTATACAATTCTATTTATATGAAATTTCCAGGCAAATCCATAAAAATTAAAAGCAGGTTAGTGGGGACGTCCCTGCTGGCTCAGTGGTTAAGAATCCACCTGCCAGTGCAGGGGACACGGTTTCCATCCCTGGTCGAAGAAGATTTCACATGCCTCAGAGCAACTAAGCCCACGCACCACAACTACTGAAGCCTGTGTGCTCTAGGGCCCATGAGCTGCAACTACTGAGCCTGTGTGCCACAACTACTGAAGCCCACGCACCCTAGAGCCTGTGAGCTACAAGTTCCGGGCCCATGTGCTGCAACTACTACAGATTGTGAGCCCAGAGCCTGTGCTCTGCAATGAAGAACAGCCCCTGCTTGCCGCAGCTAGAAAAAGCCCAAGCAAAGCAATGAAGATCCAGCAGCCCAAAACAAATGAATACTGTTTTATTTATTTATTTTTTAGGTAGATTAGTGGTTGCCAAGAGCTAGGGGTAGAGAAATGGGGAGTGAATTGGTACGAGGCTTCCTTTGGAGATGATGGGCATGTTCTGATATTAGATAGTGGTGACGGTTGCACAATCTTGTGACTGTACTAAAAACCACTATGTTTATACTTCAAAAGGGCAAATCTTATAATATGTGAATTATATCTCAATTTAAAAAAATAAGATGTTATCTAGGGTTCAGTCATCTGAAAGCTTCACTGGGGATGGAGGGTTGGTCCATGTCCAAGGTGACTTTCTCCCATTGTGGTTGCTGGGTTCAGTTCCTCACCAGGTGGACCTCTCAAAAAGCTGCTAAAGTGTCTTTCCAACAAGACAGCTGGCTTCGCACAGAACAATTAATCCAAGGAAGTCACAAAGGATTCTGATGACCTAGTCTTGGATGTTACAAACTGTCACTTCTGTCATGTCCTGTTAAGCGAATCACTAAGCCCAGCCCAGAACCAAGGAGAGGGATGGAACCTACACCTCTAGAAGGGGGGCAGTCTTAACAAAGAGTGGACACACTTCATGGGTCACTGCCTTGTCATGGTGAAGCGCCCTGCATAACTCAATGAACCTATGAGCCATGCTGTGCAGGGCCACCCAAGACATCCTAGTGGAGAGTTCTGATGAAATGTGGTCCGCTGGAGGAGGGAATGGAGCAAACCACCTTGGTATACTTGCTGTGAGAACTCCATGGACTGTACAAAAAGGTAAAAAGATACGACACCAAAAAATTTGCCTCCCAGGTTGGAAGGTGTCCAATATGCTCCTGGAGAAGAGTGGAGAAATAGCTCCAGAAAGAAACAAGAGGCTGGGCGAAAACAGAAATGATGCCCAACTGAAGATGTGTCTAGTGATAAAAGTAAAATCTGATGCGGTAAAGAACAGTATTGCATAGGAACCTGGAATGTTAGGTCCATAAATCAAGGTAAATTGGAAGTGGTCAAGCAGGCGATGGCAAGAGTGACCAGTGACATTTCAGGAATCAGTGAACTAAAATGGACCGGAATGGACAAATTAAATTCAGATGACCATTATACCTACTACTGTGGGCAAGAATCCCGTAGAAGAAAGGGAGTAGCCCTCATAGTCAACAAGAGTTCGAAATGCAGTACTCGCATGCAGTCTCAAAAATGACAATGATCTTGGCTGATTTTCAAGGCAAAACATTCAACATCACAATAATCCAAGTCTATGCCCCAACCACCGATGCTGAAGAAACTGAAGTTGAACAGTTCTATGAAGACCTACAAGACCTCCTAGAACTAACACCAAAAAAAGATGTCCTATTCATCATAGGGGATTGAAATGCAAAAGTAGGAAGTCAAGAGATACCTGGAATAACAGGCAAGTTTGGCCTTGGAGTACAAAATGAAGCAGGGCAAAGCCTAACTGAATTCTGCCAAGAGAATGCACTGGTAATAGCAAACACCCTCTTCCAACAACACAAGAGATGACTCTACACATGGATATCATCAAGTGGTCAATACTGAAATCAGATTGATTATATTCTTTGTAGCCAAAGATGGGGAAGCTCTATACAGTTAACAAAAACAAGACTGGGAGCTGACTGTGGCTGAGATCATCAGCTCCTTACAGCAAAATTCAGGCTTAAGCTAAAGAAAGCGGGGAAAACCACTAGGCCAGTCAGGTCTGACTTAAATCAAATCCCCTACGAATACACAGTGGAGGTGATGAATAGATTCAAGGGATTAGATCTAGTAAAGACAGTGCCTGAAGAACTATGGACAGAGGTTCATAATATTGTACAGGAGATAGTGAACAAAACCATCCCAAAGAAAAAGAAATGCAAGAAGGCAAAGTGGTAGTCTGAGGAGGCTTTACAAATAGCTGAGGAAAGCAGAAAAGTGAAAAGCAATGATGAAAGGGAAAGGTACACTCAACTAAATGCAGAGTTCCAGAGAATAGCAAGGAGAGACAAGAAGGCCTTCTTCCATGAACAGTGCAAAGAAAGAGAGGAAAACAACAGAAGAGGAAAGACTAGAGAGCTCTTCAAGAAAATTGGAAATATCAAAGGCACATTTCATCCAAAGATGGGCACAATAAAGAACAGAACACAATAAAGACCTAATAGAAGAAGAAGAGATCAAGAAAAGATGGCAAGAATACACAGAAGAACTGTACAAAAAAAGCTCTTAATGACCTGGATAGCCCCTCACTCAGAGCCAGACATCCTGGAGTGTGAAGGCAAGTGGGCCTTAGGCAGCACTGCTGCCAATAAAGTTAGTGGAGGGGATGGAATTCCAGCAGAGCTATTTCAAATCCTAAAAGATGATGCTATTAAAGTGCTACACTCAATATGTCAGCAAATTTGGAAAACCCAGCAGTGGCCACAGGACTGGAAAAGGTCAATCTTCATCCCAATTTCCAAGAATGTACAAACTACTGGACAATTCTCCCATGCTAGTAAGGTTATCCTCAAAATCCTTCAAGCTAGGCTTCAGTATTACGTGAACGGAGAACTTCCAGATGTTTAAGCTGGGTTTAGCAAGGCAAAGGAAACAGAGATCAAATTACCAACATTTGCTGGGTCCAAGAGAAAGCAAGGGAGTTCCAGAAAAACATCTACCTCTGTGTTTCATTGACTATGCTAAAGTCTTTGTGTGGATCACAGCAAACTGTGGAAAACCCTTAAAGAGATGGGAATACCAGACCATCTTACCTGTCTCCTGAGAAACCTATACTCGGGTCAAAAAGCAACAATTAGAACCTTATTCAGAACAACTGACTGGTTCAAAATTGAGAAAGGAGTAGGACAAGGCTGGTTATTGTCACCATGTTTGTTTAACTTATATGCGAAGCACATCATGCAAAATGTCAGGCTGGATGAATTTGCAAGCTGGAATCAAGATTGCCAGGAGAAATATCAACAAACTCAGGTATGCAGATGATACCACTCTAACGGCAGAAAGCAAAGAGGAACTAAAGAGCATCTTGATGAGGGTGAAAGAGGAGGGTGAAAGAGCTGGCTTAAAGTTCAGTATTCAAAAAACTAAGACTATGGCATCTGGCACCATCACTTCATAGCAAATAGAAGGCGGAAAGGTGGAAGCAGTATCTGATTTCCTCTTCTTGGGCTCTAAAATCACTGCAGATGGTGACTGTAGCCATGAAATCAGAAGACGACTGCTTCTTGGCAAGAAAGCTATGACAAACCTAGACGGTGTATAAAAAGCAAAGACATCACTTTGCCAACAAAAGTCCATATAGTCAAGGCTGTGGTCTTTCCAGTAGTCATGTATGGATGTGAGAGCTGGACCATTAGGAAGGCTGAGCAATGAAGAACTGAAGAATTTATGGTTTCGAACTGTGGTTCTGGAGAAAACTCTTGAGAGTCCCTTGGAAAGCAAGGAGATAAAACCAGCCAGTCTTAAAGGAAATCAGACCTGAATACTCATTGCAAGGATTGGTACCGAAGCTCCAATACTTCGGCCACCTGATGCGAAGAGCTGACTTAATGGAAAAGACCCTGATGCTGGGAAAGGCTGAAGGCAGAAGGAGAAGAGGGAGACAGAGAATGAGATTGTTGGATGGCATCACCGATTCAATGGACATGAACTTGGGCAAACTCCAGGAGATGGTGAGGGACAGAGAAGCCTGGCGTGCTGCAGTCCATGGGGTCACAAAAAGTCAGACATGATTTGGCGACTAAACAACACTTTAAAACCTGCCACATGTAACATGTACGTGTAACATATCTAGGAGCCAGCAGGCTGGAGGACATGAGCTGGATGGAAACTGCTCACTGTAAACTCATTTGTAACTTCTGAACTGTGAACCACGTATGTGCTGCCTATTCAAATACTTTAAAAAAATTTTTTTAATTAAAAATATTCATTTTCTTTTAAGAAGGAAAATAGTCTTAACCTGTAACTTGCTTTGCTAGCTGAATCTATTAAGTCCTAAATCAAATTGTACTTTTATAAGTACAAATTTATTTTTATATATTTATATTTACCTCTCCATACATAGATACTTTTTCACGCCCTAGCTCCTAACAGCCAAGGTTTAACAAAAGAAAGAAATGGAATCCTTCTTTGGGCTCTAAAATTGGATAATCTGGATGAAACTGACAAATTCCTCGAAATACACAAACTACCTAAATTGACTGAAGAAGTAGAAACTCTCACTAGACCTATAACAAGTAAAAACATTGATTCGGTAATCAGTAACTTCTGAACAAAGAAAAGTCTAGGACCACGTGGGTTCACTGGTGAATTCTACCGAAAGTTTAAAGAAAAACTGACACCAGTTCTCAAACTCTTCAAAAAAATAGAGTAGGAGAGAACACTTTTCATCACATTCTATGGGATCAGCATTTCCCTGATACCAAAGCCATATTAAGATAATCACAAAAGAGAAAATTATAAATCACTACCGCTTATGAAAAGCAATGCAAATATCCTCAACAAAATACTAGCAAATCAAACTGAGTGTGTTAAAAGGATTATACACCATGACAAAATGTAAGTTATAATAGAAATGCAAGGATTCAACATAAGAAAAAAATGAATGTAATATATCACAGTAGTAGAAGGAAGGGAAATAATACTGTCGTCTTAGTTAATACAGAAAAGGCATTTACAAAAGCCAACACTCTTTCATGATAAAAACACTCAGAAACTATGAATAGAGGGACGATTCCTCAACATGAAAAGGGCATTTATGAAAAAACCACAGCTAACATTATGCTCCACAAAGAAAAGATTGCAAACTTTACTTGTAACTTCATGAATGAGACAAGAATGCCTGCTTTTACCAATGCTATTTAACGCTGTCCTAGAAATCCTAGCACAGCAATTAGACAAGAAATAAAAGGTATCCATATTGGAAATGAAGAAGTCGAGTTGTCTGTATTTGCAGGTGACATGATCCTATACACAGAAAATCCCAAGGAATGTACCATAAAGTTATTAAAGCTAATCAACAAATTCTCAAAATTGCAAAAAATCAGTTGTTTCTATATACCAGTAATGAATAGTTAGAAATGAAAACTGAGAAATCAGTTCCATTTACAGTAAAATCTGTATGTGGGTTTTCTACACCAAGCAATTCTCAGATTCTCTGTAGACAACAGCTGGGTGTCCTACAATTTCATTCAGTTCTGACACTCACTACCCAGAGTTAGCACAGAATCCACCCCCTGGTTTAAAATCTCAATCAACCTACTTCAGTCATGTGGTCCCAGGTTATCCACACTTCTGTCTGACTTGGTTACAAATTGGGGGCTCCCTTGACGCCATCTGAGGTTCAGTAGTTTGCTATAACAGCTCACAGAACTCAGGGGAAAACATTATTATTACGGGTTTATTATAGAGGACACAGGTGAACAGCCCAATGAGGAGTTACACATGGTGGGTTCTGGAAGGAGCCTGAGCACAGGATCTTCGGTCTCCAAGGAGTATGGAATGTACCCTCCCAGCACTCATTCACTAACCCCCATCACTTAAGAGTTTTTATGGAGGCTCCATTATATAGATGTGATGGATTAAATCATTGGCTACTGGCGATTAACTCAATTTCTAGCCTCTCAGCCCTCTGCATGTATGGATGTGAGAGCTGGACGATAAAGAAGGCTGAGCGCCTAAGAACTGACAAGAATTTATGCTTTTGAATGAACTGAGGTTCTGGAGAAGACTCTTGGGAGTCTGCAAGGAGATCAAACCTGTCAATCCTAAAGGAAATCAACCCTGAATATTCATTGGAAGGATTGCTGCTGAAACTGAAGCTCCAATACTTTGGCCACCTGATGCGAAGAGCTGACTCATTGGAAAAGACCCTGATGCTGGGAAAGATTGAGGGCAGGAGGAGAAGGGGATGACAGAGGATGAGATGGTTGGATGGCATCACCGACTCAATGGACATGAGTTTGAGTAAATTCTGGGAATTGGTGATGGACGGGGAGGCCTGGCCTGCTGCAGTCCAGGGGTTGCAAAGAGTCGGACATGACTGAGCGACTAAACTGAACTGACTGATTCCATGTTAAATAGGGTTTCCCTTGTGGTTCAGAGGGTAAAGAATCTACCTTTAGCAACCAGCCCTCATCTGGAGGCTATCGATACCCTACCAAGAATCACTTCACTAGCATAAACTTAGGTATGGTTGAAAAGGGCTTATTATGAATAACAAAAAAATGTCCCTGAAAAAAGAAAGAAGAAAAAAAAAGGGTTCCTGGTGGCTAAGACAGCAAAGCATCTGCCCAAATGCAATGCAATGTAGGAGACCTGGGTTTGATCCCTGGGTCAGGAAGATCCCCTGGAGAAGAGAATGACTACTCACTCCAGTATTCTTGCCTGGAGAATTCCATGGGCAGAGGAGCCTGGTGGGCTATATAGTGCGTGGGGTGCAAAGAGTCGGACACAACTGAGGGATAGTTATACTTTTCTTTACTTCATGAATAACAAATCATGGGCCTTCCATCTCTAACAGTCAGGAAATTCCAAGGGTTTTAGAAGATTTTGTGCCAGGAACTGGGGAGAAAGACCAAACATATATTTCTTATTATTTTACTTCTTATTATATCACAATGGGCTTCCCAGGTGGTGCTAGTGGCAAAGAACCTGCCTGCCAATGCGGGAGACAGGTTCCATTCCTGGGTGGGGAAGATCCCCTGAACTAAGAAATGGCAACCCACTCCAGTATTCTTGCCTAGAGAATCCCATGTATAGAGGAGTCTGGCGGGCTGTGGTCCATAGGGTCACAAAGAGTTGGACACGACTGAGGTGACTTAGCACGCATGCACTTATCACAATAGCACAATCGAAAGGATAAAATGCCTGGGAATAAATTTAAGCAAGGAGTACAAGAAACTGTTCCTTGAAAATTACAAAGTATTCCTCTAAGAAATTAAAGAAGATCTAAATAAGTGGACAGACATCACATGCTCATGGATTAGAACACTTAATATTGTCAAGATGTCAACACTACTCAATGGAGAAGGCAATGGCACCCCACTCCAGTACTCTTGCCTGGAAAATCCCATGGACGGAGGAGCCTGGTAGGCTGCAGTCCATGGGGTCACGAAGAGTTGGACACGACTGAGCGACTTCACTTTCACTTTTCACTTTCATGCATTGGAGAAGGAAATGGCAACCCACTCCAGTGTTCTTGCCTGGAGAATCCCAGGGATGGCAGAGCCTGGTGGGCTGCCGTCTATGGGGTCGCACAGGGTCGGACACGACTGAAGCGACTTAGCAGTAGCAGCAACACTACTCAAAGCCATCTACAAAATTCAGAGCAACTCCTATTAAAATTCCAGTGGGTTTCTTTTCCAAAAACAGAAAAGCTGATCCTCAAATGCATGGAGTCCATGTAAGAGGCTGAAGTGTATTTATTCCCCAAAATTCACATGCAGGAGTATTAAACCTCAATACCTCAGAATGTGACTACATCTGCAGACAGGGCCTTTAAAGAGGTAACTATGTCACAATGAGGCCCTTACAGTGGGCCCTCATCCACTCCTCCTGGTGTCCTTATAAGATGAGGAAATTTGGACCCACAGTAAGACCAGGGCTGTGCATGCAAAGAGAAGACCACATGAGGCCACAGCAAAAAGGCAGCCAGCTACAAGGCAAGAAGAGAGAAATCAAAATTGGGAGAAATCAAAGCTGCTCACATCTCAATCTGGGGCTTCCAGCCTCCAGAATGGTAAGAAAATAAATCTGTTTAAGCCACCCAGTCTGTAGTATTTTGTTATGGTAGCTCTAGCAAACTTACACAGCCCAGGTAAACAAACAAACAAAAAATTTTGAAAAAGAACAAAGGGGGAGGACTTATACTTCACAGATCACTCAAAGCTACAGTAATCAAAACACTGTGGACTGACAGAGGGACAGACTTACAGACCAGTGGAACAGAATTGAGAGTTCAGAAACAAACCCATACATTCATGGCTAACTGATTTTTGATAAGGGTCTCAAGTCCAATCAATGGGAAAGGAACAGTCTCTTTAACAGATGATGCTGGGGACAACTGGACTTCCATATGCAATAAAAATGAAGTTGGACACCCTACGTCACTACATATACAAAAATTAACACAAATGGATACATGTATGGCTGAGTCCCTTCGCTGTTCACCTGAAACTACCACAACATTGTTAATTGGTTATACCCCAACACAAAATAAAGTTTAGAGGTTAAAAAAAATACAATCACCCCCCAAAATTAACACAAAACGTATCAAAGAATTAAATATAAGAGCTAAAACCATAAAATTCTTGAAAGAAAACATAGGGGTAATTCTTCATGAGAATTTGGCAAAGGATTCTTAGATATGACACCAAAAACATAGGTAATAAAAAAATAACTCATTGAACTACATCAAAATTTAAAATTTTTGTGCATCAAAGGACACTATCAACAGAGAAGGCAACCCACAGCATGGGAAAAAATACACGCAAATCATATCTGATAAAGAATTAATATCCAGAATATACAAAGAACTCCTACAACTCAATAACAATAAAACCCAGTTTAAAAATGGACAAAGAACTTGAACAGATATTTCTCCAAAGAAGATATTACAAATGGCCAATCAACACACTAAAAGATGCTCAACATCATTATTCATTAAGGAAATGCAAATCAAAACTCAATGAGATACCACTTCACACTCATGAGTATGGCTATTATGTGTGTGTGTGTGTATGTGTATATATATATATATATATATATATATATATATTTGTGTGTGTGTGTGTGTGTATATATATATATATATATATATATATATATATATAAAAAAACCTACTAGGGGCATCCTTGGTGGCCCAGTGGTAAAGAATCTGCCTGACAATGCAGAAGACATAGGTTGCATCCCTGATCTGGGAAGATCCTACATGCTACAGAGTGACTAAGCCCATGTGCCATAACTACTGAGCCTGTGCTCTATAGCTGGGGCGCCGCAACTACTGAGCCCATGCGCCACCACTACTGAGTTCATGTGCACCATTTCTGAGCCCATGTGCCACCACTACTAAAGCCTGCACACCTAGAGCCACGTGTTCCACAACAGAAGCCAAAACAATGAGAAGGACACACCCCATAACAAACAGCAGCCCCACTTACTGCAACTAGAGAAAAGTCCACATAGCAACAAAGACCCAGTACAGCCAAAAATAAATACTTAAAAAAAAAATACACTCAGAAAGTAAGGAGCTTTGGCAAGAATGTGGTGAAATTAGAACTCTTGTGCACTGCTAGTAGGAATGTAAAACATTGCAGTTGCTGTGGAAAATAGTACAACATTTCCTCAAAAAAATTAATCATAGATTTACCATATGATCTAGCAACTCCACTTTTTGGTAGATACTCAAAACAACTGAAAGCAGGGATTTGATCTGCCATTTGTACACCTGTGTTCATAGCAGCTTTATTCACAAGAACCAAAAAGCAGAAGCAACCAAAATGCCCACCATAAAATGAATGGATAAACAAAATATGATATGGGGGAATAAGGAGTTATTGTTTAATGAGTACAGAATTTTTGTTGGGAATGATGAAAAGCTTTAGATATAGCAATTATGGTTACCATAACACTGTAAACATATTTAATGCTTCCAAACTGTACACTTATGAATGGTTAAAATAATAAATATTATGTTTAAAAAAACTTTACCACAGTTAAATAACACTACCAAAATTCATGGGAGTGATGATGGTTAAGTCTATGAGAGTAAAATTCATTGTGAACAGTTACTGGTTCAGTAATTAACAGATTTATTTTCTATAGAATACATATTAATGAGCAATGCAATGAACAGCACAGGTTTGAAACACTTTGCATTTCTGCAAGCTTTGAATTCTGTCTAAATAAGGTCCTTTCTGCTTTGCACATATTTCTACCAACATCAGCTATAACATTAGCTCAGCTAATTCCCACTTCAGGTCCTATTGAACCAGTGATTTATCATCTTTAAAAATATTCTCACCAGTAGCTGTTCCATGCAGATTACTCTACAGACTAATTCTTCAGACTCTTCAAAGTTGGCACTGACTCTTGCATAACTGAGCAGTATTGGTAACATTCTTTGACTTATCAAGAGTCAAGGAAAACCATTCAGAATTATCTACTTTGTTTTAAATTGACTATTCATATTGCTCCCAATGTTTTCAGCTCTATAAACAACCAGTCTCAGCCAAAGATTAACAGTTTTAAACAAGCTAATTTATCTGGAAGAAACACCTGCAGAGAAAACAAACTCAGCACTGATAACAGCTTCCCCTGCCCACCTACCGAATGAGCCATTCATACATTAACAACATTGAAGGCCCAGTTTTCTCTTTTTTTCAATGTAAGTATGCACTAACAATTTGTAAAAAATGAAATGTGACGATATGGTGACCGGTATGGCCCTCAAAACACTGTGGCGTTATAAACGTGTAACTGCAATCTGTAAAGGGATCACAGTGCCTCGTTACTGTCTCTGTGGCAACTATGTAATCCAGCCATTAAATCAGGAACACAGCCGTCTACAGTTTGTAAACAAAAGAATGTGGCTGCATACCAGTGAAATTCTGTATGTAGACACTGACTTCAATTTCACAGAATTTCCACAGCCCACAGGATTCTCCTCTTGCTGCTGCTGGGTTTTAAAGCAGTGGTCCCCAACCTTCCTGGCACCAGGGACCGGTTTCGTGGAAGACATTTTTCCGTGCACCAGGGTCGGGGGGCAGGGTATGGTTTCAGGATGATTCCAGCGCATTACATTTATTGCACACTTTATTTCCATTACTATTACATCAGCTCCACCTCAAAACATCAGGCATTAGATTCTGGAGATTGGGGATCCCTGTTTTAAAGCATTTAGAAATGTGAAAATCGTTTTTAGTTCACGGCTTATTCACAAACAGGCAGCTGCGCACAGTTTGCTGACCCCTGCAGTTGAAAAAGAGAAAACGAGCTTTTACTCACATTCCTCACAATTGAATCCGGCTGTTTGTTTTTTCCAGCGTCTCATGAGGAAAAGCGGCAACCTCAAGTAAAAAGAAAGTAAAAACTCCTGAAACTATCAATAAAATAGTCAAACATCTGACAAGTTTAATTTAGAAAGCAAATGTAACATTTAAAATGACTCCCAGTAACAGGGAGTTTTCCTAATTATGAGAGAAGAACTGCAATTACATACCAATAAAACTGAGAATCTTAATGACAAAGGCAATACACAGAATATGAATTCACATATTCACGGAGATAAGATACACCTCTATGAGTTTTGCCCTCATATAGAGGCGAAACTTGTACTTCAACTGTTAAACACAACGACCTGGGTTGTTTTCCCCCCACCTCTGGTGGGAATCTTTCTTTCTTTATCTTTTCAGAATCTTTTGGCAATGGGGTGCTTCTCCTTAGGGGCATATTAAAATCAACCTCTTCATACACAAAGGTAGACATGGAGCTGCTCTGTTCAAAGACCGGGTAAAGGACCCTGACTGTTGCTCTATCACCCCCCTGTCAGTCACAGAGACTATTTCACAGCGTTCTGGGAACCCATAAAAGGTCTGAGAACCTTTAGTTTAGTATAAAGACCACCGGCTGGGAGACCCAGATCCTCAGTTAGAAGTGGAGCTCAGGCCAAGGTGTCCCATGGTGGAAACCTGGAGGACCAGAAGGAGCTAGGAGCTTAGAGACCATCTCAACAGCAGTGAGTCAGCCAAGTGGGGGAAGGACGTTGGCAGAGCTCCCATGCTTTAGCCAGAGGAGCTCCTCTTACCACTGTTTTCTTTTTTTTACTTAAAAATTTTTTTGGTTTTTGATTTTTTCACAAATGTTGGTGTGCAACCACACCAATCAGGCTATAATTATATATACATCCCCTCCCTCCCCAACCTGGGTTTTGATTCAGATTCTAAAGAGAGGTTCTGCATCTTTCACTGCCTTAGAGCTATTTTACAACTCTCTAAGTTGTAGATGCCTGACAATGCAAATAATTCTTACCTATAGACAAATGTAAATAAATTCTGTTGGCTAGAGGTTTAGCTGACTTCCCTCCGGTAGAAGAAATCAGTCTTGTGTCCATTTATAAATTCAACATTCCCTTCCTCCAAATTTGTCCCTGACTTCTTTCAACTGATTGTAACATCGGTTTTTTAAAAATTAGGTTTTTAAAAAATACTTACCAAGTTCATTTTATATCTCTGTAACAGTCATTTCACTTTGTTGAAAATTGTACTTTAACAAAACTAAGGACAATATGGGCTCCCTAGAGGCTCCGCAGTAAAGAATCAGCTTGCAATTCAGGGGCCACAGGAGACGTGGGTTCAATCCCTGGGTGGGTAAGATCCCCTGGAGAAGGGCATGGCAACCCACTCCAGTATTCTTGCCTGGAGAATCCCCATGGACAGAGGAACCTGGAGGGCTACAGTCCATGGGGTCGCAAAGAGTTGGACACGACTGAGCACCTTAGCACAGCCCACAAGGACAATATAGGGAAAAAAAAAGAAGAAAATTACCTTCAAAACGTTCCTGGGACTCTTTGAAATCTTGAAGCAACATTCGGTGACACAAAAGGCAGAAGACTATCATATTTCATGCCATATGCCAATAGATATTATCAGACGCAAACAACAGGGGAGAGATGCTAGTCCGGTGGCGTCCAGCCCAGCTGAGAAGGAACTGCCCGTGAGCACACTTAGCACCGCGAGCACCTCGAGTGGACACACCTGAGCCACGCCCCCCGCCCCACCACGCCTGCAGCCACGCAAATCTCCAGCTGGGGGCCACGCCTCACCACCTGCTTTTAACAAGTTCCACGGGAGGTTCTAATGAGCCCAGGGATGATTCTACAGATGCAAGAAGTAAGGCCTAGGAGAAGCTCCTCAACGCTGATGGAGAATGAAACCGCTTCTCTGTGCTGCCCCGGTCGGCTCCCTGCTCCTCCCCAACCCTTCCCATCCCTCATCTCACTTACCTGGAGCACAGGGCCTTAGAGGTGAACCAGCCGGGCAGGCGTGGATCAGCGATGGCACTGCCTCCTAGTGGGGAGCGCGGCAAACATCACAGCACACAGCCTTGTATTTTAATTTTCTTACCCACTGTTCATTTTAAACTAGCTCTAATTTCTCTCCCATTCAGAAAGCCCAGTCCTTTCCTCATCATTGACAAGGAAAACTGAAAGAGGGAAGGCTTCTTTACACAGAGCCGTATTTAGAAGGCAAGGATTCTTGCTGAGAATGCCCGACTCCACACCAAGAAATGGAAAGAAATGTTCTTGGTGAAGAGAAAGCTCCTTCCCTACTGTGCAATACTAATAAATATAAGGTAATCATGGAGGTAAAATAACAACAGATGCTAAAACCAGTGAGTGAAAAGTTGAAGAACAGGGTATTTAGCCACAAAATACAAAATACCTTCTTACAAACTTAACAGCGGAGAAACTCGAGAGATGCACCTTAATCCAAGCGCTCGAAGTAAACATCACTAAAACTGTGACAGATATTCTGTGTCTCTGTGTGATGCATTTGAGTACACAGTATCACTTCTGTGGTACAGATCTGCCTTGACTTAGGATGGGGTTATGTTGCAATAAATCCATAGTAAATTGAAAATACCCTAAGTCAAAAATACATTTAATTCACAACCTACTGAACATCATAAATCTTCCTGCCCATGCGGGAGAAGCAGGAGATGCCCATTCAGTCTCTGGGTAGGGAAGATCCCCTGGAGAAGGGAATGGCAACCCACTCCATTATTCTTGCCTGGAAAATCCCATAGACAGAGGAGCCTGGCAAGCTGTGGGGTTGCAGAGTCAGACATGGCTGAATATCATAGCTTACCGAGGCTGTTTTTAACATCCTAACACATTAACCTACAGTTGAGCCAAACCAACTAAGACGAAGTCCACTTTATAATAAAGCACTGGGTATCTCTCATATGTGCAAGATCAAGCCAATCACTCCTGAAGGAAATCAACCATGAATATTCACTAGGACTGTTGCTGAAGCTCCAATGCTTTGACCACCCGATACAGAAAAGCCTACTCATTGGAAAAGTACTCTGATGCTAGGAAAGACTGAAGGCAAAAGGAGAGGGGGCGTCAGGGGATGAGATGGTTAGGTAGCATAAGCGACTCAATAGACATTAATTTGAGCAAACTCTGGGAAATAGTGGGGAACAGAGGAGCCTGGTGTGCTGCAGTTCATGGGGTCGCAGTCAGACTCGACTTTGTGACTGAACATCTCATGTACTGAACACTGTACTGAAACAGAATGTATAACTACAGAATAGTTAAGTGTATTCATTGCTTTGAGATCACATAAGCTGACTGGGAGCTGCAGCTCACTGCCACTGCCCAGTCATGAGTTAAACCACTATTCTAACTGTAAAAAGATAAAAACTCAGTTATCTGAAGTAGTTTCTACTGAATGCCTGTCACTGCCATACCATACTAGCCAAAAAATCTTAAATCACCTGTATTTCTAAAATTAAAAAAAAAATTAATTAAATCTAAGTGTAAGGCAACATCATACTGAAATTGAGGGACATTCTACAAGGAGTCAGCCAACACTTTTCAAAAATATCATGAAAGACAAGACATGGAAAGAAAAGGACATGAAAAGTAGATATAGTGATTCTGGGTTGGATCTTCAACCAGGAAAACTGGAAGAAATTACTGGGAAAACTGGCAAAACTTTACATTGGACTATGGATTAGAGAGGAAAAGCTAAAGGCAAAGGAGAAAAGGAAAGATATATCCATCTGAGTGCAGAGTTCCAAAGAATAGCAAGGAGAGATAAGAAAGCTTTCCTCTGTGATCAGTGCAAAGAAATAGAGGAAAACAATAGAATAGGAAAGATGTGCAATCTCTTCAAGAAAATTAGAGGTACCAAGGGAACATTTCATGTAAAGATAGGCACAATAAAGGACAGAAACGGTATGGACCTAACAGAAGCAGAAGATAAAAGAGGCAGCAAGAATACATGGAAGAACTATACAAAAAAAGATCTTCATGACAGATAACCACAATACAATGGTGTGATCACTTACCTAGAACCAGACATCCTGGAGTCTGAAGTCAAGTGGGTCTTAGGAAGCATCACTACAAACAAAACTAGTGAAGGTGATGGAATTCCAGCCGAGTTATTTCAAGTCCTAAAAGATGATGCTGCACTCAATATGCAATTTGATCTCTGGTTCCTCTGCTTTTTCTAAATCCATCTTGAACATCTGGGAGTTCTCAGTTCACGTACTGTTGAAGCCTCACTTGGAGAATTTTGAGCCTTACTTTGCTAGCATGTCAGATGAGTGCAGTTAAAGTGCTGCACTCAACATCCCAGCAAATTTGAAAAATGCAGCAGTGGCCACAGGACTGGAAAAGGTCAGTTTTCATTCCAATCCCAAAGAAAGGCAATGCCAAAGAATGCTCAAACTACCACACAATTGCACTCATCTGGACACGGAACAGACTGTTTCAAAATTGGGAAAGGAGTACGTCAAGGCTGTATATTGTCACCCTGCTTATTTAACTTGTATGTAGAGTACATCGTGCGAAACACTCAGCTGGATGAAGCACAAGCTGGAATCAAGATCGCTGGGAGAAATATCAATAACCTCAGATATGCAGATACCACCACCCTTATGGCAGAAACCAAAGAGGAACTGAGGAACCTCCTGAAGCAAGTCAAAGAGGACAGTGAAAAAGCTGGCTTAAAACTCAACATTCAAAAAACTAAGATCATGGCATCCAGTCCCATCACTTCATGGCAAATAGATGGGGAAACAATGGAGACAGTGACATAGTTTTATTTTCTTGGGCTCCAAAATCAGTGCAGATGGTGATTGCAGCCATGAAGATGCTTGCTCCTTGGAAGAAAAGCTATGGCCAACCTAGACAGCGTATTAAAAAGCAGAGACATTACTTTGCCGACTATGGTCTAGTAAAAACTATGGTTCTTCCAGTAGTCATGTATGGATGCAAGAGTTGGACCATAAAGAAAGCTGAGCGCTGAAGAATTGCTTTTGAACTGTGGTGTTCAAGACTCTTGAGAGTCCCTTGGACTGCAAGATCAAACCAGTCCATCCTAAAGGAAATGAGTCCTGAATATTCATTGAAAGGACTGATGCTGAAGCTGAAGCTCCAATACTTTGGCCACATGATGCGAAGAAATGATTCACTGGAACACACCCTGATGCTGGGCAAGATTGAAGGCAGAAGGGGATGACAGAGGATGAGATGGTTGGATGGCATCAGCGAGTCAATGGACATAAGTTTGAACAGGATCTGGGAGTTGGTGATGGAGAAGGAAGCCTGGCGTGCTGCAGTCCATGGGGTCAGACACAACTGAGCAATTTAACTGAACTGATGGTTTAGGTAGCAATATCATATCCATGTAGATTTCCTGATTACAATCATTGATCTATGGTTGTTAAAAGAATGTCCTTGTTCTTAGGAAACTGACAAGATATTTCAAACAGAACGGTGCATCTGAAACTTAATCCCAATGGATCAGGAAAAAAATGTGTACATAGACAATATATGTGAACTGAGAGGTCTGGGAAAAAAGTACAAGTTCTTTATGCTATACTCTTGCAACTTTTCAAGTTAGAAATTATATCAGGTGTTATAACTTTGTGTATTTATATTACACATTTTCAGGATGTTTCCCAGGATCAAAGTGCTCCAACAGCTACTTGTGAACAAGGACCAGCCCAGCCTAGCACTCTCCACCATTCAGTTGGACCCACTACCTCAGCAGGATCCCTAAGCTCAGAACCATTTCCCAGGATCCACCTAGCAAGCTCTGCCTTCCTTAACCTGACACATCCCACGGTCTCACTGATCCTTCCACATACACATCCATTCACACTCAAGTCTCATGTGCTCCACACCCATTCTATTTACCATCCCCAGAAAACCCAACCCTCATACACATGAGGAGCATTACCCTTTCAAGACAAGAAGGTTCACTAACCCAAACTGCATGTACCCAGGAGAAACTGAGCTCAAACACACAAGATACATGCGATAAAGAGGAAACAGCATCTCCTGACTTTTGCCTGAAGCCGGAGTGAGCTCGCAGGATCTGCCAGGACCAGGCCTTCTCATACATCCACTGTCTGTATGGGCACTGCCCACAGGTGCTCTTCAGGACACTTCTCCCTTGAGAAAGAATTCCTGCCCTTAGTTTCACCAGGACCTAACCCCACAGATGACACAGGCAAGGTTGTTGTCTGAGGTTTATTGCAAATATTACAACACAGCAGAAAGACTCAAACGGCTCCACGCGGTGTTTTGAAGTTCATCCCAACTGTAGGCTGAGTGACCTGCAGGTTGGACAGACTGCCAAAGTCCTGTAATGATAAAAATGGGCTTAGCATGGCTGTTCTGGCAAGATCTGTGTCCAGAGTCCCAGCACCACCATTAGGCTATGCTTCATCAGCCTCCTCCAGCTCAGGTCAGACTGCAGGGACCCTGCAGAAAAGTGAGAGCCTTCTCCCCACCCCAGACCAGTAAACTCAGAAGGGCATGGACTCCATCTGAAGGATCCTCCACCCCAACAGTCACAAGGGAGCTGTCCTGTGTGTTCTAAGACTTTTAACAGCATCCTCAGCCTCTATCCACAAATCTGCTTATACCCCCAGTTGTGACCAGGTATCACCAAATGTCCCCTGGGTGCAAAATCTGTCCCTTTGAGAATACTGCTCTAAGGCTAACGCAGTGCCACTTCACTTCCAGGACTAGTCTCAGACAGGATGCATCACTCATGGAGTCAGCATTTGTGAAGGCCCAGGAGGAGGAGTGGTGCACAAGGGCAGGGCCTGCCTGAGCTGGCTCAGTCTAAGTGCAGTGAACCCAAGGGCCCACCACATAACCGGAAATTAACTCCTCATTTCATGCTCAGAAACCAATTTTATAGTTGAAAATAGAAAGCTACATCCCAGGATAGTGGTTATTTCAGGAGAAAATAATCTGTAACAGGCTTTAGCTGTACTGGTGATGTTTTTCTGAAGCTAGGTGGTAGGTATATAGGAGTTCATGCTATTATTTAAATGTTTCATCATCATAAAAAAGGGCAAAATAAAGTTGCTCTAAATCAACTGCCTCCTGGACTTTGAAGCTCATGCTTTCACCAAAATGCAGAAGTACTAAGATAAATCACAGAAGAGACACTTGTCTGAGTGTGCTGAAGACAGGCTGAACCACTCAAGTAGTGCCCTGTCAGCACCAGAAATGAAACCAGAGCTCATATGAGTGGTTAGCATATGGACACAGGAGAGCAAGAAGAATCCAAGTCACTAGATCTGAAAGTTATCTTCAGTGGGCAGCAAACTCAACCTTCAGCAACCAGCTAAACCTCCTCTGGAGGTAGTCTAGCTTAGTGGTTAGAAGTGTGGATGGATTCCCACCTCTGCCACCCACTTACCTGAAATTACCACTCCAACATCTATAAAATATAAACAACAGGAGATGCCTTGTGGGGGATATAGTGAGGAAAACAACATATAGAAAATGTGGAGGTTACCAGATGTATTTTAAAGATTCAACAAGTGTTACCCAGTGGTATTATAGCTAGTAGAGAGTTACTGATGCTAGGTGACCAGGGAAACCCTACTTCAGTAATTCAGCAAACACTTACCAAGAGCTTCAGCATTTCCTTAGTGTCAGGATCTACTTCAATGATTTCCTGATCCAGGGCTGAGACCTAGGAGAAACAAGGCAGGCCCCAAACAGTAATGAGTTAGAGAATCTCTCACCTTCCCTGCCTTTTCTCCAAGACTCTTAAATGAGAAAGAAAAATTGGGGGAGGGGGGAAGCATAGAGGGGATACAATAGGATCCCACAAATCCAGTATTTAAAAATCCTTAAGACTGGGTTTATATCAACACTCCAGGAATATTATACCAAAGCAAAAAAAAAAAAAAAAAAAAAAAAATCAAGCCAGAGGACATGGTAAGTCACCAACCACGCAACGTCTTCATGTCCAGAACTTACATGGTCCTAACAGGGCAGAACATAACATATAGGCAGGTATTAACAGATTATGGGCACCTACAGCTGCTATGGGCTTCCCTGGTAGCTCAGATGGTAAAGAATCCGCCTCAATGCCGGAGACCTGGGTTCTACTCCTGGGTCGGGAAGATCCCCTGTAGAAGTGTATGGCAACCCACTCCACTATTCTTGCCTGGAGAATCCCATGGACAGAGGAGCACGGCTGGCTACAGCCCAAGGGGTCGCAAAGAGCCGGACGCGACTGAGCCACTAAGCACAGCACAGCTACTTAAGGGGGGGTGGGGGGGGGGGGGGGGTGGGGCGGAAATCTATGGAAATGCAGCTGAGGTCCCCCTGGGAACCAAGTACCTGAAACGGGACCTGCTTCTATCTTTCAGGATGAACCAAAGGTCGAGTAAGACCCAGAAAGTTTACCTCAGGCACGTAATTGTCTCTCCTCTCTCTCTCCTCCTCCTGCAGCTTGATGGAGATACCTCTCACCGGGCCTCTCTGAATCCGCTTCATCAGATGTGTGACGTAGCTACAAAGCGCCCAAGAACACACATTGGTCCCCACGGTACACAGCACGTCTGGATGTGCACGTAGGAGTTTCAGTTCTTTTCCCGCAGTGAGAAGGGAGAGGAGTCATCATCTTGGTAGTCCTGACTCTAAAAGTCTACATACACAGAATCTCTACACGCAGCTCCGCTTACCCAAGCATGCCTGTCCTCTGTATTCATGTTCGTTTGTAAAATCACCAAATACTCCAACAAACTTTCGCGATCCCTCCCAACCCTCATCTGCTTTCCTTCGAGTTCCAATTCACGCAATACAGCAGTAAATCAAGTAGATCTTTAAATATTTTCTTCCAGAGATCGACTGGGGCTAACCGTTCAAGCGCCACTGCCAGTCAAACAGCCAAGTATCAATGCAACGTGAACCCAAGACAACTTAACCAAGAAACCCCACAGACGCACAGCTCCCAGGACCCTCCCGCGGGGCCACGGAGGCCCTGGAAGCCGAACGCAGACTCGACTCACCCTGCGATTTTATTGCGGAGCTTCTTGCTGGGAATAATGGCGATTTCCTCACACACTCGCTTGTTGGTATGGAAGTCATTGCCCAGGCGCGTGTAGTACTTCTCAATGATGACCCGGGCCGCCTTCTTTACGGTTTTGGTGCGAACGCGGCCCTGAGGGTGGAGAAAATAGGGTCACTCCCGAGCCAGGACTACCCCGCTCCTGGAAGCAGCGCGGCGTCACACCCTGACCCGAGCTGGGCTCGTGGGCTGGGGCTGAACCCGGGAGAGTAAAGGCCCGACTGGGCAGTGCCGGAGCGCGGAGTCAACACGGAAACCAGCAGCCCACGGAGGCTTCAACCTCACAGGGCAGTGCGCTCCTCCTTGCGGCCTGGGAGCTGCGGGAAAAGGCGGATGGAGGACGATTCTGGCGGGCACCAACTTTGAGCTAAAACACCTACCATGTCGGCGGGTCCTTGGTAAAAAGAGGAAACAGGAAGCACAAGAGAGACCTATAAAGCGCAGGCCAGAAAGCCGCTTCCGCCTAGCCTGGGATGCACTGAGCCTACTCCAGCGCACCACAGCGACCCCTGGCGGGGCGGGGGCAAAATAGAACGGAAATGTGGACGGCCCGTCTGCACCCAGTGGGCGGGACGAGCTATTGACCCGCCCCCTGATGGGCAAGGCTCTTCCGCTCCCCTCCGCCTGTGGTCGTGTTAGGCTGGTGTCGGCGAGTTTTCTACAGTGGTTTCTACAGCTTCTGCATCGGTCCTGAATATTCATTGGAAGGACTGACGCTGAAGCTGAAACTCCAGTACTTCGTTGGCCACCTGATGCGAAGAACTGACTCATTGGAAAAGACCCTGATGCTGGGAAAGATTGAAGGCGGGAGGAGAAGGGGACAGAGGATGAGATGGTTGGATGGCATCACTGACTCGATGGACATGAGTTTGAGTAAGCTCCGGGAGTCGGTGATGGACAGGGAAGCCTGGCGTGCTGCAGTCCATGGGGTCGCAGAGTCGGACACGACTGAGCGACTGAACTCTACAGTGGTTGGATCGCCCAAGGGCTTGGAGTAGGAGGGGTGCATCTCTTCCACACTTGCCGGGGCGGCGTGTGTGGGGGCGGGGGCAGCTTGTGGAAGAGCGGGAAAGTGAGGAGGTAGGGGATGCTGCTGCTTCGTCTAAGTCACTTCAGTCGTGTCTGACTCTTAGCGACCCCATGGACTGCGGCCTACCAGGCTCCTCCGTCCATGGGATTTTCCAGGCAAGAGTACTGGAGTGGGGTGCCATTGCCTTCTCCGGAGGTAGGGGATGGCCTGGCGCAATGGGTCCCCACCAAGTCCGTGGGTCAGAGCCTTGTAGCCTGGCGGAGACTCAAGTACAACTGGGAAACGATTATCTCACTTCTGAATCTTTGCTCAAATGTCACCTTATCAAAGGGGCTTTTCCTCCAATTTATAAAGTAGCACTGTTATTTTTTTTTTTTTAGCACTGCTATCCTTTTAATGTTGCTTTAGCATTTCTTAGCACGTGTCACAGCAACTTGTCTCAGCTTTCTGAGCTAGGGATGAATTGTCACAGCAGTGTTTTGCATCAAACAGTGCCTAGCACAAAGTTCATTCTCAAATATTTACCGGAAGGGCCCAGTTCACCTGTAGTGCTTCCAACTGAGGCACCTTCCCCAACCACTGTCTTGAGACTGTTCCTGTCTTACCCATCCTCAAACCTAGTCCTTCTGAAGCCAACAGCACTGGCTACTACCCTGACGCCCCAGACAGCCTCAGGATTACTGCTCCTTCTCTCCACCTCTGCTGAAGTGGGTTCTAGGCCCTCACCTGACTGAAGGAAGGGCTGGGCTGCCCAGGTTGGATGAGGTCAGGGGCATCAGGCTGTGTGCCTCATCCCTCAATTCCTGGACAGTCCAGCCAGTCCTTCTAGACTGACTGGGAATGGAAGGCTGAAGGAGAGGAAGCTGGTGCCCTGACAGCAGCATGTGGACCAGAAAGACACAAATGGGGAGAACAGATGACTCTGAACAGGACAGGACACCAAAAGGGCGGGTCAGAGCCCCTGCCCCAAGAGAGCTGCAAAGTTTACCAGCAAACTTCAAATTAGGGTGCAGCCAGCTGTACCTTGGCTGATGGGACTCCCCACCCACGATGACAGGGAGTTCTTGCATCTCTTCATGGAAGGGATGCTTCAGCACGCAGAGCTCCCTCCACCACTGACTAAAAGGGAATCTTCCAGAAATTGCTCCAACAGCTGGGCCCAGGCACAACCTACCTGAAAAAATCATCGGTAGACCAAGATTAACAAATCCTGGAAGCTTGTGAGATAAGAGTCCAGGTGACAGTCCCGAAGAATAGCAAAAATTTACTCCCGTTCAGTAAAGAACTGGATCAGCATAGATGACTCCAAGAGATAGAAAGCCTCCCAAGAAGAAGCAAGCTCTGAGGCGTACAGGAGAAGGTGAGAATAAGTGGCCTGTGCTGACCCCCAAGGGGCTAACCTCCGGTCCCTCCAAGGTGGGTCTAGGATTATGAGAAGAGGAGCCCCCTGACTGCTGCCTGCTAAGTCACTCAGTTGTGTCCGCCTCTTCACAACCCCATGGACTGTAGCCCACCAGGCTCCCCTGTTCATGGGATTCTCCAGGCAAGAATGCTGGAGTGGGTTGCCATGCCTTCCTCCAGGGGATCTTCCCGATCCAGAGATCAAACACTTGTCTCTTCTGCCTCCTGCATTAGCAGGCGGATTCTTTACCACTACTAACCGCCACCTGGAAAGCCCAAGAGGAGCCCGAGAAAGTTTATTTGTGCAGGCTTTTTACATACCTGGACCAGAGGTACCCACTTACCAGAAAGCCACCTTCAAGGTGCACGAAGTGAACAAGAATGACTTAAAGGGGCAGGTCCCATGGCCCCTCCATTAACCCGGTCAGGAATCCCGTCCATTACAGAAGATCCAAGGAAATGTGCGTTTTTACTCTCAAATCCTAAGTGTCTCACTGTCCCCATTCCCCCACCTCAGACACAGAGACAGAACCGGAACTCTGCTGCAACGTGTTTATTATGTGCCAAAAAAACTACACCACAGCTTACTCCACACACCTGTAGGAGAGTGCAGTCTTGCCTGCATATACTACAATGAGGTAGAGACTTCACACACAGCTTCACAAAACCAACAGAGTAGCTGGGATATGCAACAATGCAACGTCAGCTCAGCAGGAGGGAGGAGGGGCGTTATGACACTGGTTCTTTGGCACACAGCTTCCCAAAGAGGGGCAAGTAGTTTTGTTTTTTTTTTTTTTAAAAAAAAAAAAAGGAAGGAAAGAAGAAAGAAAAAGTCAAGTTTTCAAATTCCAGTAGCATTTCAGTCGACCGCAACTGTTGCTTCATACGCTTCTCAAAAGAAGGAAATCAGGGTAGGGTACTTGTCCCCTCTGAGAGAAAGGGCTCCTGTGAGCCTTCATCTGCCCCCACCAGAAAGAAGCCCTTTTTAGCTCAGTTACAAAAGAAAAAAGTCCTGTGACTTTGTGATTAAAAACTTCTATCAACCCTCCCCCCCCACATAAGTGCAACTTAAGAAGGTGCAATAAACCATTTTAAAACTATATACAGCAGCCGCTCAAACATCATTCATCCAGTCCAGTTTCAAATCCAAAAAAAATTTTTTTCTTGGTTGCAAATGCCTTAATTTGCAACTGTGAGAAACAGTGACCAGCAGTCCCCCAGACACAAATTTGCTATAATGTTAAAAGCTGCCAGGAAAGAAAAAAAATCTCTTGTTCCAAACGACTTAAAAACTGTTTTAAGGAGTGTAAAAAGGAACCGGTAAAAACCCTCGAGCGTAAAATATGAAATATGATTTTGGTTTAAATGAAGAGCAAAGTCTCCTTGTTGTTTACAGTAAAAAACACCAGCTGAACACTCAGTTTATGCCGTTCAGGTGGGGGTTAAATAAATGGAAAGGCACTGTATGGCAACTGCAAGAATGAAACCAATGAGACCTGCACATCATCACCATCAGTATTGCAAGGAATGTAAAAAAGCGCTTTTAATAAATAAACCTAGATGTAGGCGTCGTGTCAATACCTTCTGGACACGTAGTTCTTTGTTTTTTTTTTTTTTTTTTTTTTTTTGCTTTTCATCGGCAAAATGAGGAACTAAAATCTGGGAAAACTACAGAGTCGCTTGGAGGGTGAGCCAGAGGGTCCTTACCCTGGCACACCCTCTGAAAACAAAACCCGACAAAACTCATTGTGCATTAATTAGTGCAGAAACAAAGACAGATTCAGCAAGTGCAAAGGTGACTACGATTTCCCTTGTCCTTGGGAAGCCAGCTCCCTGGTCGCCGGTGGCAGGTGGGCAGGCTGCGGAGGCGGCCGGCCCTGGGCGCACGGCCCCTCTAGCTGGAGTCGCGGTTCTTCTGGTTCCGCATCAGGGGGCTGTGGTGGCGCAGGCCCTCCATGCTGTGCCGCCAGTGCCAGCAGCTCCGGCAGAAGTACTTGAAGCACACCTGCGAGGGGAGAAAGGACAGGAGCCAGGCCTGTGTCAGACCAGCCGGAGGGGCGGCTGCGTGCACGGCCTTCTCTGACCCAGAGGGCGTGGGCACTCCTGATGGCCCTGGGGACTCCTCTCGTCCCCAACACGAGGCGTGACCAGCTTCTACGGGTGCCTGGACTCAACTGTGCACGCTGGGCTCCTAGTGTGTCGAGGCCACGCCAGCTCCCCTCCTCGGTTCTGAGCACCCAGGTGCTCTTCCAGTCCCTGCCCGTCCTACCTCCTGTGAAGCACTTGTGTCACACGGCCACACACAATACGGGAGAGCGTTCACAGACAGTGACTCCAGGCCCTAAGGCCAGGCAGCGTGGCTTCGTCGTCACACTCAGTGAGGAGAGGTGACTGCGCATGTAGATCAACATCTCAGTCCCAGCCCCTCACTCCTGCTGGCTGTGTAACCTCAGGCAGGCCACTAACTTCCAGATATCTGAAAATGGGGACCATCTGTGAAACACACTGACACACACAAGCCTGTGAGAAGAGGCTGATCAGACTTACACGTGATCTCAAGCTCTCCCCAGCAACCCACACTTACTTCACATCCTCCTCTTGCAGCCTCAGTTTAACTACCATCTACTCAGAGACTCCAAACCTGAGTGACAGCGCCACTGCAAAAATAACTGCAAGCACAGACACAGTGCTAGTATCCAACCAGGTCCCTAACTTCTCCTGTCACCAGCAACACAGGCACCACTTGGAGACTTGTCACAAACAGGGAGTCTCAGGCCATGCTCCAAACCTGCTGAATCAGACTGTGCACTGACACAAGATCCTCAGGTGATGAGTACACACACTACAGAGTACGAGAAGCTCCGTCCAGTACATCCCGATCTGTGCTCCACCACCCAGAAACACACAACAAAGCTGCTGTGCTGCTTTCTGCCTGCTTCTGACAACTGGGTACAAACCAGGTAGCAGCAGCAAAACAGCCCAGAGATGCAGAAGTCAATAAAGATGGATTCCTTGCCAGGAAGAATCAACCTAAAGGGCTTAGAGCTAGAACAGCAGCACCTGGCTGGCTCATAGGTAGTGCTGACCACACCTGTCCGGGTCCCTGTCATCCTCAAAACCACCTATAAGCAGCAGTGCCAAACTGCACAGCACATCCCCAGGACGGGGAGGCCACAGCACCAAGACTCAGCTCCACAGGCTTTCCCTGCAGTTCAGGGTCAGACATCACTGCTGCTGCTGCTGCGCTCTAAGACAACCATGAGGAACCTGAGACCTCCACGTTCCACGTGATGAACGTGACATGACGTTTAACTGAGGGTAAGGGTTCTGTAAACCTCTCAAGTGCCCAGGGGACTCACCTGATCCCGACAGAAGAAAGGGCCAGGCTGGGAGCTGCAGATATGACACACAGAGTCTTCCAGGTAAGGGTCGATCTGAACCTGCAGACAAAGGCAGAGCAGGGTCACTAAGGGGCTGCTTCTCATGGGGAGCCCCGAGGGGCCACAAGAGAAGGGTGGGGTATGGGTCACCTATATGAACACAAGGTGGTTCCTATTTTAAGGGGCCCAGAAAGAACTAGGGCAGAGGACCCAGAGATCCTCGAGAGAGACAAGATTACTGCAGCAGCTTCCAGGCTGGCTGTGCAGAGCGTGGCAACCCCACACGTTACTGCCTGGCCTTCTCGGCAAACCTGACCCAGAATGCTATCACCCAGCAACAAGCAAGCGCTCGGAGGATGCAGGTCAGGATGAAGTCAGCTTAGCTTGCCATGCTGGTCAAGGACCACAGTGAGGGAAGGTGCCCCCCATGCAGAGGCTCCCATCCCCTCTCATCAACCGAGACCAGGCCCACCTCCAACCCTGACCCTCAGGTGCATCGGTGAAGCCTGGCTCACAGCCAGCATGGCACAGCTCTCATGTTGGGCCGGCCCTGAGAGGTGGCCGCCCAGACCTCTCAGATGGCCCAGATGAGGGTGCAGACCAGCCCACTCACCTTCTTGGTGAACTTGGTGGTCTTGATCTCCACAAAAGCAGCACTGACTGCTTTCAGGTAACTGCGCTGGTTGTTGAAAGTCACACGACCAGAGCCTATGGAAGATGGGAAACTCACCCTCGAGCCCAAGTCTCCCAAAGGCCGCACGTCAACACTCAGGAAAACCTGCTCCTAGATCAGCATGGCGCTGCCCAACAGAAATGTAAACGCGGGCTACTCGCATAACTTTAACGATTCCCAGTAGCCACCTCTAAAGAATGTGGTGGAATGAATGAAAAGAATGTAGCGGAATTAATTTCAGTAATATTTGTTCTTTAACCCAACATATCATCATTTCAACAAGTAGCACTAGCACGTTTCAAGCCCTCGGAGTCGCGTTCAGCTGGTGGCACCATGTCAGACTACAACTGCAGACCATGGTGGCACAGCCCCTCAGGAGCGGCCCCTCGGGGGAGGAAAGAGACTCCTCTGTGTGGGCAGATCCACAGGCGTGGTTATACCAGTCCAGAGCGGAAAGCCAGACACAGGCAGAGCACAGCTGAAGGCAGGCCAGGCAGGGGAGTCAGAAGCAGCACCCCCTGCCCAGTGCCGCCTCTGCCCCGTGGGCTCTGCAGTCCCCGCCCTCAATGCAATTCTGCTGCGATGAGCACACAGCACTCCTTCCTGCCCAGACGTGCTGTGGGTGGGCAGACGGTACATGGGGGAGGGGGGAGCCAGTGCTGATCAGGAAGGCCAGGCTCTGTTCCACCTCCAAGACCCAGCACGGAGACAATTCTGTCACGACTGGGAACCTGACCTTTCTCAGTGGCCAGGCCCCCAGACTCCCCTGTGGTCACTCCCCTGTGACCACACTCTGCTGCCTGGGTCACCCCGAGTCCTGCCTCAGCCCGGCTTGGTCTCTGACCCTCAACAAGACCACTTTTCAAGGCCTCTTAATAGAGGAAACCAGGCAAGTTCAGGAAAGTCCCAGCCTTTTAATAAAGTATTACCTGTTGTCTGTCTCAGAACGGTTTGGCTGTGAATGCTGACCTTCAAACTAATGTTCCTGTTTTGTTTTCACCTCCTATCACCTCTTATAGGGCTTCTATCAACTTTTTTCCCCTTCAAGGGAGGTGGGGGAAGAGGGGTGGGTACAGAGAGGTCAATAATGGTGGCATACCTAGAAAAAGATGCTATACTGCTGGTATATGCTGACGAGCAGGCCTGGGTCAGGCCTCGCCTCCACTCCCATGGGAGAGTGTCACAATCTTGGTCTACACCCTGGGGGCCGCCCAGCTGTCCCACACAGAAGTGGGACACTCACCAATGGGATACTTGTGCTTATCTGTGTCAATCCCAGCATACACCACACCACCAAATAGGTCGTTGAGAATGGCGGCCAGGGCCTCGGCGTTGAGCATCCCATGCAGAGCACCCACAAACACCGTCCTGCTGGGGTCGAGCCTCTGGGAGGGACTCTGGACAAAGTTGCTGTCAGCCAGGACCCAGGGGATCACCTGCACCTGAAAGTACCCACAGGTGTGTCAGTCCCAGCAGGGAGCCACAGGGGGGCTCCCGCAGGGGGAGGCATGTGCTGCAGACGCAAGGCCGAGCCCCACACAGTCCCAGGCACCCTCAACCCCAGCACAGCTAGACCTGAATCTCACTGAGGCCCTGAGTCCAAAGTGGTGCAAAGACAACAAACGGCAGAACAGTAGTCACTTATCCTGAAGAGTAAGAACTGTTCCAAACTATCACACCCAGGATCCTAGTACTCTGTCACAACCTTCAACGGTGGGGTTCCAACAAAGGACCGTGGGCACTGATAAACACACAGCATGGTCCAGAGTCCCTGGACAGCAAGGGCTCACAGAGAAATGACAGGAAAGGAGCTTGAAGGACAGAGGGTGGAGACCCTTATGGTATCTGTGTGGAATGGTTAGTGGCCCAACATGCATATCAGAGGACTTGGACAGGAGCAGTGGGATAGCCGGAGAGACGCAGGGTGAACGGTCACATCCAGGAGGGTCACTGCGGTTCTGCAGAGCAGAGAGATACCAGGGGAGGAGCAGACTGTGCCCTCTGCCTCCAAACCCCTTGAGCCTAGAACAGAATCTGGCAAAGCAGGCAGGAGGCTCCAGAATGAAGTGGGTTGACAGACGATCAGTAAGTGTTCTTGGAAGATTAATCTGTGAAGTTTTTGTTTTTTTTTTTTTAAAAAAAGGTCTCAAAGCAGGAAGAGATCTGAGGCAGAAAACCAGCAAGGAGGCAAAACAGTAGTTCAGAGGACAGGTGATGAAGACCAGGAGAAGGCTGGGGGAGCTGGGAACAGAACAGGCCACGACCAAGAATATTCTTCTAGAGGAAAATCTGCAGAATGCAGACCACCTGGGCATGGTGGGAAAATGAGAAAAATCAGGACTGATGGGTTGCAGACCTAGGTAACCTTGGAATGAGAGCCTGGCAGAAGTTCATTACCACGGGGAGCTGATTTCACTGAAGATGCAGAAGCCCATCTTGTTTTTTCCATTCCCATGGGAAAGGATCACATCCCGGGTGCCACCAAGCTTTCCAAAGTGAAAAGTGAAAGTGAAGTCGCTCAGTCGTGTGTGACTCCTTGCGACCCGATGGATGGTAGTCTACCAGGCTCCTCCATCCATGGGATTTTCCAGGCAAGAATACTGGAGTGGGTTGCCATTTCCTTCTTCAGGAGATCTTCCCGACCCAGGGATTGAACCCAGGTCTCCCACATTGTAGGCAGACGCTTTACTGTCTGAGTCACCAGGGAAGTCTCTTCCTTAAATGTCAGAGTACACTATCACAGGACATCCCAAAGAAAGGCCCCGCAGAATGGTGGGGCTCGAGTAGGACATGAGCCTAGAGAGGTGAGTCTTGGTCAAAGGTAAGAGGAGGGGCCACAAAAGTGAGTAGTTTGTCTGACTGGGAAAGAAGAGGGGGCATCAAATACCTACTACTATGGAGGGGAGAGATAAGGAAGTAAAAGGGTTAGAGAGGGATGAGAACCAGGGCAGCCTACAGTCCATGCACCCAAAAGAGACACTACAGCACTGCCAGGTGATGACATGGGACCAGGAGGCAGGAAGGTATCTGCAGGGGCACCGGAGAGGGGGAGGGTCCGTAGTAGCGTCTCACTGCGAAGGCAGTGAGCTGTGTGAGCTCCATGCAGCAAGAAAGGAGAGAAGGCAGGGAAGCTATGGGTCACTGTGGGCAGTCAGAGGACAAAATGCATACCAACACCAGAAAACATCTGTAAAACCAAGAGTCAGCTCTGTAATGTGGATCTCTTATTTTAATCCAATGTGACCATCTCAATGAAGCAGGCATCTTCCCCCTTACCCTACAGATTTCAACAGACTTTACTCTCTAGAGCAGCTTTAGGTTCACAACAAAACTGAGCTCAAAGTATGGAGTTCCTGTATACCCACTGCCCCCACAGCCTCTCTGACTCTAATGCTCCACACCGGAGCGGCACGTTTGTTCCAATCACGGAGCCTACACTGACATCATTGTCCGAACTCCATGGTTTACATCAGGGTTCACACCTGGTGTTTGTTTTCCCACTGTAACTCTATGGGGTTTTTGGCAACTGTATAACGGCATGCTGGACATGACTGGGTGACTGAACAATAACAACAATCTACCACTTTAATATCGTAAGACAGTACCTTCACCATCCTCAAAATCTTCTATGCTTTGCTTGTTTATCCTCCAACCCTGTAGGCCCTGGCAACTGCAGATCTTTTTACTAATATAGGCATTTCAATTTTCCATTTTATAAATGAGGAAATGAAGTTTGAGAGATATTGACTATCTAGTTCAATATCACAAAATACACTCTAGAATCAAATTTTAAAAAGTAACACTGACTCCCGAGTTCAGAACTTTCTTTGACAAGTAGTTTTCAAACACCACCCACTATAGCACCACCTGAGGAACTTGGTTAAGGTGGAGATTCTCAAGCTCCAACCAAACTGACTTAGAAATCCTGAGACAGGGTCCAAGAACATGCAATGAGGCCCCAGGTAGGATGACTCCTTGCTTGAGACTCATGATGCTAATCGCACACAAGGCTGACAGCAGAGATGCGAAGGAAGAGAGAATCAGATGGACAGAACCACGTACTAAAAAGCCCTGAATGGCAGTGCAGAAGTCACTGTGGGTGGGTGGGGCAGCTACAGAGGGATTTACCCACCACAGGTTGGGAGGTCAGCAGGCACATCTGGAGGGCAGGACTAGGAGCAACAACTGTAGATGTTAAGACCAAGCAGAGTCCATCTCATTTCTAAGAGAAGAGGTTTGGGAAGGAAGTGTTGGCTAGAGTAGGAAGGAGAGTGGGAGCTGGGACAGTCTGATTTCCATGAGCAGGAGCATACAGACCATTAATGCCCAGAGGTGGCAGTGGCGGCTTTAATACATCAGAGTGTTCGCTGCACTCACCGCGGGGCAAGAAGAGCAGCCCTCTTGCCTCAGTAGGAATTCGTGTCTGCACCTGTGTACCCACCTCCCCATGAAGCCCGCCTCCTCACAGCCAGGCCCCTGATCCAGCACGGGATCTGCGCCAGCTCACCTCCTTGCAGCGCATCCTCCGGCTGGACATCTTGAAGTAGTACTCGCTCAGGCCGTCCGGGCTCAGTGGGTCATGAGAGCAAGCCTGAAGCAAGGCCCGGACAGACTTCTCCAGTTCGAAGACCAGATACACATACCCTGTTACCAGGGGAAGGAGAAACTGCATTAACATCCCTCGGGGGGGCTACTCCTCAGCTGGGGATTTACGGCAGAGTGTTGTTGCTGGTTTTTTTCTCCCCCCAAGAAAGACAGCATATGGGTAAGACACATTTGTGTCCTACTTCCAGTGGGGGGAGGGATGCTCACCATTTCCCATCTAGTAAGGGAAGGGTGGGTGCAGCAGGACAGAGGGTCCTGTCGTCACCACACAGCTCTTCACGTCACAGCACAAAGCATGCTCACATCAGCAAGCCTGGCTTTCCTGGGGGAAGGAGCAACACCAGGTCTGTGGCGACGGGGCGAAGGTACTTCTTTAAAAGCCTAGTTCGACCACTGGGTTCAGTACATCAATGAAGATGGGGCAGCGTGAAAATAGCACCTACTCCTTTCTACAGGGAGTGAATCTCATTTCAGACCAGTGAGGACTCAGACACTTGGTCCTCATTCCTGCTAACTCCAGAGGGATCTCAGAATCAGGTCAGGCGACAGCGTCACTGGGCAGGAAAGGCAAGTACAGGAAAGCTTTTCAAACACCTCGCTTTGAGAGGACAGAACTGCTGGGGTTCAGGTTGGAGGGAGGTGTGCATGGGCTTTTCCAGGTAGCCCCCACTGCAGTGTGAATCTGGATGGACAGGTGGAACGTTAGCTCAGAAGGAACACCGGGGCGTGCTGGGTGAGGAGAAGTGCCAAGAGCTCTGTGCTCTGGAACGCCCGAACCACATTACCAGCATGCACGTGCCATCCCAGCGTCCCTCAGTGCAATCAGGTACTGGGGGAGGGAGAAAAAGCTCCTACCATGTCTGCATTACCTTTCGGCATATTACCTTTGGGAGGACACCGGGGGTGCTTGCCATCCTTACCAGGCCACTCCACACTCAAAGAGCCGAAAACACGGAAGGTGTTAATCAATCCAGCTGCAAAGAGATGGAAAAGAATGGCAGACACTTAGGCACCTTTCTCCCCAGGAAGGCACAAGCACAGGGCCACCAGTGTCGCTCATTCTCCTGGACAAACAACTCTGAACTGGCCCTAGATCTCCGGTGACACATGTGGGCACCAGACCCAGCAGCACTGCAGAGTCTATGAAGGCACCTCTCCCCTCACAGCTGTTCCTGTCATACCCTGAGCCCGGGCAGAGGTTCAGTTCCTGGCCTGGCCTCAAGGCCAAGTATCACGCTCGGGAAACACAGGGCCACCTTCAACACCGCAAGCAGAAGGCCTCAGAGCTCACCTTCCGTAATGTCCCAAGGGACGCCTCCTAGGAACACCTTGCAAGAGTAGATGGGGTTCTTGTAGTTCCGGGGAGGCAGCTGGCCGCTCCACGTGCAGGTGGCTTCGTTCACAGCTTTGGCGGAAGACAAAGAGAAAACAGGAGTCAAAGAAGCCACAAAGGCACTGCCCTTCTCTGCGGTGAACTTGCTTGGGAAGAAGAGACAGGCCACAGTCCCCTAGCCTGGCTGCTGGGAGAACATTCATGACTACTCTGAAAGGCAAGAAACCGGACACCTCCCCAAACCTGTCAGCCCAGTATGGTAACCCTGATTTCACCGGTTCTGTTTCTCCACTAAAACTGGGAGGAATGGCAAACCACATGTGCAGGGTGAAAACCATCACAACCTGAGCAATTTTCAAACATAAAACTGATACACAAACCAGAAGGCAGTTTTATCTAGTCATTGCTTACATTGCAGGGTTTTGTGCCAAATCACCACAATAAAATGAACATTGCAATAAAGCTGATCATACAAATTTTCTGGTTTCCCAGTGCATATAAAGGTTGTATTTATGTTATCGTCTATTAAGTGTGTGACATTATGTCTACAAAAAATACTTTATTGGCTAAAAAATGCTAATCATCATCTGACAACACAGGTCACTATAAACTTTCAATTTGTTAGGGGAAAAAAAAGCAATGTCGATAGATTGGAAGTTTGGGATTGACATGTACACACTGCTCTATTTAAAATAGATAACCAGTAAGGACCTACTGTATAGCACAGGGAACTCTGCTCAATATTCTGTAATAACCTAAATGGGAAAAGAACTTGAAAAAGAATTGATACATACACCTTTATAACTGAATCACTTTGCATACAGTTGAAACTGTATGCAGCAGTGTTAATCAACTGTACTCCAAAAAAAAAAAATTTTTTTTTTTAATTCAGTATTTGTGAAGTGCAATAAAGTGAAGTTCAATAAAACAAGGCATGCCTGTACTTGAAAGCAAACTGGACAATTTTTCATACAATATCCTAAATGCTTCCTAGTCCAAATGGACCTTCTCTGCAAATATTCAAGTAAGGAACGTCATTCCGTTCCCCTGTCTGCTCTGTGAGCTCATCACTCACAGAAGTCAGGACACTGACAGTAAGAACCACCAACAGCAGGACAAGAATGTGGTCACAACTGCTCCCAGTCAGAACCATTCTGTACCATCTCTAGACCCATCCTTACGGTACCGAAGGAGACACTGGGCCTTCTTGATGCCAGCACTGTACAGTAAGAGATTTTCTCCCAATCCCTCAGCTTCCTGTTTATACCCAACAGAACTCTGTCCAAACCTCTTATAAAGTTTCTCTGACTCAAACATCTAGTTAAGAAATCCTTGGTGCTGTACAGAGTTGAAACTATCTTCTGTTTGGCCTGCCCTAAACTTTCTAGAGTCCCTGCTGTTCTTGGTGACTGAGCAGTCCAGTCTTCTATCATACCAGTCTTCAATCCTGTCCCCACTCAGTCTGTGCCCTTGCAGGTCGGAGACTGACCTCGGCGGGGACCAACTAGTCCTTCCCAATTTTACTTTCCTCCTCCACCAATGGACTGCACAGCCAGTGAAATGAACCATCATTTTCATTCAGGACAATGACACGGAAGGCCACTCTCTGAAAGGCACAGGTCCAATGTATTGCTACAGCAGGAAATTCAGGCATCATCAGCAATATTTTGTGAACAAAAACAGAAGTTGATATAATGGCCTCACCCAAAAGCATGGTAAAGTTACTTCCTAGGGGAGCAACGGTAACAGACATCCACTACCTTGGAGGTGGACAAATGGATAAAACAGTCAGAAAGTCCTAGGGAAGGAGGCTCCAGTGTGGGCTGTGCCTGACATGTCTGGGGAGGGGCAGGGGAGAGGCAGACAAAATTCTAGGCACCCCTGCCAGGGTTTCTTTTGAAGCATCCACCCAAGAAAAGACTCAAAAGCAACAGCAGTGCATGATCTCCATGGAAGAGAACAAATCAGAAGTGGATCCAAACGCTTAGAGGCATGACCCTGTGGTTCTAGGTCATCTTGTTCCCTCTTTGCTCCGACTCAAAGACATTCCCGAGTTTGTCCCCATTAGCACTTACTCCTCAGAACAGACCATTCTGTGCAGATGCAGAGACTTCACCATGCAATCAAGTCTTCTTCTGGACAGTTCACCTGTCTGCCCCGACAATGAGGCCTCGGGCCCCACTGCAGGTGCACGGCCACACTTACCTGCAGCTTGCCTGTGTAGCCTGGCCTCTCTCTCTATGCTGAAAGGGTCTTTGGGAGCTTCGAGGAGGTCCCAGGACGGCCACACAGAAGCTCCTGGCCATCTCTTTGATGCACTGGTTGGGGAGGGAGTGACTGCAGCCAGAGCAGCTTGCTCTTGGTCCATCCGGGACCCAACCCCCATCTTTAAAGGGTCTCTGGGGCCACCCCCCGTCAGAGACAGGAAGGGCAGGGGAGGGGAAATTCGGAGGCTTGACTAGGGAAGGAAAAAGGAAGACAGAGGTTTTTAAATGACAAGTGTTATAAAAGTAATAATTACACTATAGAAATTATGAAAACTACCATTATAGTATTTGATATATTTTCTTTTAGATTTTCTTCCTATGCATTTTTAAGAGCAGCTGCTCTTATATCATAATTTAAATAAATTTTCTCCCCAATTCAGTTTTTTCCTTCATATTGCCAATCTTCATAACCATTTTTAGTTAGTTTATGATATTCTATTTAGGGAACAAGTTACACTTTACTGACCTATTCCACCTACTGCTAAACATTTAGACACTTTCCAGGTTTTCATGATTATAAATAAAAACTTTTAAGGTGTAGCTGCTTCTTATTTCGTGTGTTCTCTGGTCACATTCCTAGACATAAGATGTCAAAATGCTTTCTGTGAGAGTTCTGTGTTCTGTTAAAAGTGTGTGAGAACACCAGTTTCACTATACACTTGTGTCAAGGCTTTAAATTCTACTAATTTAAGTAGGTAAAAATATACCATATTATCAAGAAATAAACTGAAAGAACTACTCAATAAAGTATCTCCTGTAAGTTGAAATACTGCCTCTATTTCCTCTTGTGAGTTGTCTCTCCATATCCCTTCATCAATCAACCTTTGGGGCAGGGATCTGAGAAAATTCTTTAAACAAAAACCTCAAAGTATCAATATTAAAGCTGGTTACCAGGCAGGTTCCTAAGACTGAGCCCCATCTAAAGTAACGAACAGAATTAGGAGCATCGCATTTAATTCCACTTTGTGAAGTGAAGTGAAAGTTGCTCAGTCGTGTCCGACTCTTTGCGACCCCATGGACTATACAGTCCATGGAATTCTCCAGGCCTGAACACTGGAGTGGGTAGCCGTTCCCTTCTCCAGGGGATTTCCCAACCCAGGGATCCAACCCAGGTCTCCCACATTGCAGGCGGATTCTTTACCAGCTGAGCCACAAGGGAAGCCCAATCTTTATAGAGGAATAAACTGCAGCCAGAGAATCAAAGGGACCTGCTCATGGTCACCGTTTCGGGTCACTCTTAGGGAACAAGTTACACTTCAGAATCCTGCCAGGACTCCGCTATTTACTCTCGAAACTGTTTCCTAACAGCTCTTGGAGTAACTGGTGAAGAGGTCTCAGCTCAGGTTCCGAGTGCGCTGCTCACTGGGAGGAGTGGGGACACAGGGCACCCTTCGTTATGCCAAGGTTCATAAGTCCTGGTGCCTCCCACTGCCCCACCTCGCAGCCTGCACCCCACCTGCTCAAGCTCACCTGCTCTCCCCACCAACCCCCCAGTAAGCTACATACGATCAAATCTGAGAGGTGATCTGATCCCGAGCTGAAGCCACTGGTGTCCGAGTCAGAAGGGCTGCTAGAGCGAGAGTCCAGGATGGGCCGGGTGTCCAGGCGCGGTCCTCTAATGGAGGGTGCTGGAAATTTGTCCACCAAGTCAGATCCAAGTGGGTCCAGAGGCAGGAAGCTCAAGGGGGGCTTCCCCAGAACATTGCCCAGTGGGTTATGGAGCATGCTCAGTACTAGGAAGAGGGGAGAAAAAAAAAATCTCATCACCTCTTAGTTTTCTTCCCAGACAAGAGCTTTCCCTTTACACTCAGAGCAAGATATACCAAGGCAGGACCACCAAAAGCCTGAGAGAACCACAGTGACGAGCATAACGAGCAGATGTACACACAGGATATCTAACGAGAGGCAGGAATAGGATGGCTTTATTAAGACTCGAGTCCCTGGGTCAGTGCCAGCATTTGGGACACTGTGCCACTGGGGGGCCCTCGTGACAGCCACTACCAATGTCTGGATACACATACCCATGTCATCACAGGAGACACCGTCAGCACAGTTAGGAAGCCCAAACCATATTCCTTCCTTGCTGCCTAACAACGTGTCTATCAGAAGAACACCCCTCACCTTTCTAACACTACATAGCTAAAACATAGAATTCCATGCCATGCCCCAGAAGTCCGGCAGAGCATGAGCATCCATCTCATCTGAGAGGCTCCTGTATGCAGAATTCCAGCCCATGCAGATTCTCTCTTAGACAACCCTGGACTTCAAATGTTTAGGATGGAAGCAGTGACGTTGTAGTTAAGCTGCTTTGGCTGACAGCAATCCTGGCTGAGCCTGATACCACCTTCATACAGTTGCCTGCTATGGGAAGCTCTGAGTCTCCGTTTTCTCATGGCATCTTGGGTGGAATACCAATTGCTTCGTAACATGGTCAGGAGGAGTCAGTAATTAAGATAGCAGATGGAAAGCGCTCAGCACAGCAGAGCCCAGTGCACAATAAATATTTAAATATTAAGCATCAAAAAAAAGAGTGAATCTGAGGCCAGGAGAGATAAGGGAGGTAAAGTGGACAGCAGAAGACAGCAGCATTTTCCCACACTTGGCCCTGGGGAAACAGGAATCCAAAGCAAAGCAAAACACCCTTTTATCCACTAAAAGGGGGTGGGGGGGGTGGGAGAGGGCTTTGACCATGGAGTTACGGTGGCACTGAGGTTAGAAAGAAGTCTCATTACTGTGATTTTTTTATTTTCATCTGCAGAAAGGGGAAAACACTCCCCTCAAAAAGGCTATGAAGTGAAACCAAAATAGCATGTTTACGTGTGAAACTGTCTAGTACACGGTGGCTGTTGAGTGGCTCCAGCTCACAATTAGTCACTAGTAGTTGAGTGAGACACAGGTCACCTGAGCTGGTTTCCTCTCAGGGTCCAAGTCAGTCTGAGTGTCTGGCTGGGGCTGTGGTGGGTCTCAGGAGGCATGAATAAACCTCTCCAAGCATGAAATCAAAGTGAAAGCATGCTTCCAGGGTACACCATTCACCACAGAGCATTTGCACAGGATCAGATCGGCCCGCTCCCCCCTCAGCCAACCACGCACCCCTCTCAGATCAAGAGAGGTAGTGTATCCTTAACTTGATCCACAAAGAGGATCAAGAGAAGGCAGTGTTTCCTTAACTTTTTTTTTTTTTTTTTTTAATGCAGGGAATGGTCTTGGATGCGTTTATTTTATTGTATTTATCCTTAATTTTTAAAGAAACTGTCCTACTGTTCTCCAAAGCAGACATACCAGTTTACCTTCCCACCAGCACGGGGGATAATCAGTCCCTCCACATGCTGGCCAACACTCAGGAGGGCTGGAAGCCAGTCTAGTATGTGTGTGTGTTGGGGAGTTTATTACTTTAAGACTTCATTTTTTAAGGAAACATTCTTTTAACTAGTTTCCTGAGCACAAGCACTTAACTGCATACTGAAACCAAGTGTCTCTCATGCTTGAATTCTGACACCCATCAGAAATTATCTGTCAAGTTTCTCAAATATGCCTGACAAAGCCCTGTCTCAATGGCACACAAAGTCCAGGCCCCTGGAATTCATGCTGAGAGGGTGGTGTGAAGATTTATTCCAGGCTCTTCCTCGGAGCTGCAAGACGTGGCAAAAAACAAACAAACAAAAAGCACTGTGAAAACTGACAGTTCTCTGACAATACAGATCACATGTACTGGTCTTAAAAGTGGTACCATTGCCCTGAAGGGCCTCATCTTTCTTCACATTTTACAGAAACAAGTTTATGGTGGTGAATGAAGAGGTAACAATCAAACCTTAGAGAGCTTTGAAAGCCAGGTCAGTGTGTTTAGACTTTATCCTGAGGGAGGGTGGGAGACATGCGGCAGCTCCTGTGGGGACAGCCAAGGGGGCTACCAAGGGCCAAGGGAAGACGGGGCTGGCAGCCAGCACCCGGCTGAGGCTGAAGGTCAAGTCAGACATGGGCGGCTCGCACAGGCAGTGTCAGGAACCTGAGCAGACACGGGGCTGTGGGGTCTTTCCCAAGAGAACGTGAAGGAGGAAATGCGTCCATCGGTGGGCTGATGGACCAGCCACAGAGAGGATGGAAGACATGGTCATGTGTCACTGGTGAACGACACTGGAGGAAAATGGAGAACCAGCAGTGACCACATGCTGTCAGCTACCAGAGGAGTGAGGGGCAGACGGGAGAGACCAGGTAAGGGGACTGAGAAGACTGAGTCCCAAGGATGGTGCCATCAGCTTGTGTGATCACAGGTGGCTGAGGTGGGGTGTGTGGAGGCTACACTGCAGGACGGCATCCTTAAATGGACCCACAGTGAACAGCAAGCCTGGGGTTAAAACGTAACATGGACACTGAGCTCCTCAGAGAAGGTAAAGGACCGGGGAACCGGTAAGAAAAACAAAAAGAATGACTGTGAGGGAGACGAGGCTTGGGGGAGAAGCTTCCACCCAAGATAACATCATCCTAAAGGGAAAAACCATCCATCCATCCCCCAGGGACAAACAAGATAAAGGGCAGTTTGTTGATCCCAGAAAAGGGTGGCAGTGCAGAGCGCTCCACGAGTTGAGGGAAAAACAGCATGAACCAGGATGCAGAAAAATACTTAAGGAGATGTCAGGCCCAAATGACTTGTGTCTGGGGGCACCGAGGATGACAAATATGGACTACAGTGACTGTCTTCACCCAACATTTTAAAAAGGGGTTTTTGAAAGCAATGTGGGTGCCAGTGTAAGCCCCATTTCTCATTTACGTTAATCTGTGTTCACGACTGTACTGATGCGTCTAATAGTCACAAACCCATCCACCTCAACTAGCTAACAATTTTTTTTTTTGACATGCTCACAAACATATCTTGAGGCTTTGTCAAATTCCTGTGTCAAAGCTATAAATTATGCCTGTAAGACTCCAATTGAATAATAAGCCCTGTCTAAGAAGAAAATGGCATGACAGCCGACGATGGCCTCTAATGAACCCCACTTCCTTAAGGACTCAGAGTTCACGGTCAAATCATCTGTTCAACAATCTGGACCAGGTTCAAGGAAGCTCCGACCACTCACTAACAGCAGCTTCCACTCACTGTACATCTAGGATATTCCAGATACCAAGTCAGAACCACTTTAGATAAATACTCTTAAGCAGAATACTAAGAACTGGGTATTATTATCCCATCTTAACAAAAGGAAACCAGGGCTCAAAGGTCAAGTGTTTATAGTGAGTTTGTCAGGTAGTGAGTAACAGAGTGGGACCCAATCCTTTCTGATTTCTTGCTTTATCCTCTGCAACACATCATTCACTACTTTTTTTTTTTCAATACTCAGGACTTTACATCTTCTGGTCTTGACACTTCTCTTTTGTTCAAATTCCTTTAAGACCATCAACTACAGATAAGCTAACTCTGGATTCCAGAGGTCAGTACCTTGGGATCTAAATCATCTAAGTCTTAAAACTTCTCTAGGATCTTGCTGCTGTAGGAACTCATTAAAAATGTATTCTGGGCCCCACTCCAGACCTACTGAATCAGAACCTGCATTTTAACAAGATCCCCAGGAGATTTGTGTGCACATTAAAGTCTGAGAAGCGCTAATCTAGACAAACCTGAGGCTTGCTACTTCAAGCTTCTAATCAGTTCCCCTTTACCACACCCTTAAACCTTTCCTAAGTAATTCCTTGCTTGACTTAAAAAAACTGGATTATTCAAACACAGCTTTTACAGCACAACAGCAACTGGCACCCAGGAATAAAAAAGAAACCAAGGTGGCTACATAAGACATGACCCAGGGAGCTTGATCTCTGAGACATCCCCTCAGCCTGCCACCCACGTTATGGGGGAGATGAAAGAGGGAGAGAGGTCTAACCAGGAACAAACAAAGAACTTTAAAAAGATTGGCGTGGATTGTGATAATAGTTTCAGGAAATGTGACAGCCAGGAACAAGCTGAAGATTGTGAAAAACATTCAAGACGAGAACTCTGTAAGCTCATACTCTCATACGGGGCAAATACAAAGAGAGCCTGGGCCTAATGTTTCAGGCAGACCACTGCTAAGAGTCAAGGAAGAGAAAAATGCTGTGAGGACACTACTGGGTCTCTGGGCAAAACTGGAATGTGAACAATAAAAGCATGAGTTTAATGACTGCCATCAATTTTACGTTGACTGACATTCATAGCTTTTGTTGTATGTCAATGTGTGTTAGAACATCTCTAGTCCTATGGTACAGAAAGAAATTATATAAAGAGAGAATTGCAAATGATAAAGCAAATGAGGTAAATGTCAACAGGAGAATCTGAATAAAGGAATTCTGTATAATTTTTATACTTGTGACTTTCTGTAAATTTGAAATTTCCAAACAAAAAAGATTTTTAATGACAGGAAGGAAAACTAATCAGTTCTCATTTGACTTTCTTCATCTTTTTCAAGGCAACTGATCGGACCAGAAAAGGGAAATCAAGCACAACTAACTGGGACTAGAATCCCAAGGGGAAAAATGGCAACTGAGTACCTTTGGAGCCTCTGCCTATAAGAGAAATCTTCTTTTAAACTAGCTTTTAAAGGGTCAAAAACACTTGTATAGATATTTTCAGGCACACATGGGTACAGAGTTCTGCCTTCTCCACCAAGCACACCAAAGGACCATCTTTACCACTCATTCCAGTAGTAATCAGTCAACATCTAGCAGAAAGCAGGTGATCAATGCTTGCTGAACAGCACTGCAAGAAAGGCAGTATTGTATCCCCAGGAGCAGTGTGCTCACTGAGGCTATGCCCATTCCTATCAAGGTTACTCAATTTAAGGACACAGTGCTGCCTTAGGTACAATTCAGAATTATAGGAAAAAACCTTACTTAGTTCATCCTGACCCTGCCCATCACCAAAACAGAGGTTGAGAGAGAAGAATAGTTACTTGACATATCAAATTTGTGACGATATTCCTTCAACTAGTTTCAAATACTTTATCCAAAGAGAATTAAACATGTACAGATACAGGTTGAAGAGGGTCACTCTCCTTGGGATCCTCACAGCCAGTGAAAAAACACTTCTACACTGAGAAACAAGAAGCACGGAAGAGCCCCCACTGAACATTATACTAGCCACACAGGCAAACAGGGGAGGGGGCAGTGCCATCAGCCGAACATGTAAGATCAGCGTGTACCAGAATTAACACACCTAGTCCTGTCAGCACTTCCACACGTCAGTTTCCTGCAAATACTAAACTGAAGAGGCCAAGAATAGAGGAGTTTGACTAGAAGATACAAGGAAGACAAGAAAACCTATTATCAAGAGGCAAGGATTTTCTAGGGGGTTTGATATTTTCTTCTACCCACAAAAGGAGCCAAGTTTCCAGAAACCATCACTCATGGTCCAATGCTCTACAGTGGCCTGTCTGTCTCTAGCCCAACCTCACGAAGGACCCAGCCAGACAGTTCTCTGAGCATCTACAGATCAAAGGGAGGAGAGCAGCAGAGATACTGGGCTCCTCGGGGAGGTGGCACCTCACTTCGGCCCATGAGACCACATCTCCCCTCTACAAGGATGCTCAGTGAGCAGCACTGGTTCCCACCAGCCAGGAATCGAGATGGAAGGAGCTGGCATGTCTTCCTAACTTGAACTATAAAATGTACCCACTGGAAAGTCACTCTCTTCAAGCCATACAACCTAAAATCCAGTGGAAATGACAGGTCCCTTATGCTATAGGCCAGTGACTGATCTCAACCTCCACTCCCCATCACAGGGCAGAGCGCTTCATCAAGGTCAGATGTCAAATGTTAACCTATATGGATTAAGGGTGGGGTAGGGGGCTGTCCTATAGTCACCTTACAGTGGTGGCCAAGGCCCTGACCTCTTCACTCTGTTCCTATCCTGACCTCTACAACTCAGGGAACACGGAAGTCTTGAGGTTTACCAGGTGTCCCCAGCCCTGGTGGCCAAGTGGATGGTGGATTCTCATTTTGAAAATGTGACTAAGGAGAACATTGTGCTCTGCTGAAGCAGAGGACCCAACCCCACCTGCACACTAGCAGGAATCCACAGCGGCTACAGACGGCTCTCGGCGAAGTCATAGGGAGGAGAGGACCTGGCAGAGGGTTCCAGTTCATTAGTGCTACCTCAGAGGGTACAAGAGACCAAATCAGCAGCAGTATTTTTAGACTGTTAACTTTCTCCACTTTTACCCTTCTGTGCCAGCTCCTGTGGGTTTTACAGCTGAGTCACGGCTAGAGTTTTCAGAAGCCTTCCCTGGGCACAAAGGCATCAGAGTCTGACTGCGGCGGCAGCCAGGTAACAAGGGTCCGCACTGTCAGACACCGAGCCTGAGCTCAGCTCGGGAGAGCCCATCACAGCTGCGTGCCCGCCTATCTGATGGGAGAAGTCATGAGAGACACCCAGACCAGGAGCCATTATCTCTAGCCTAAAATGATGATGATGTTATTTAGTCGTTCAGTCCTGTCTGACTCTTTGTGACCCCGTGAACTATACCCTGCCAGACTCTTCTGTCCATGGGATTTCCCAGGCAAGAATACTCGAGTGGGTTGCCATTTCCTCCTCCAGGGAATATTCCTGACCCAGGGATGCAATCCGTGTCTCCTGCATTGGCAGGAAGATTCTTTACCACTGAGCCACCTAGGAAGATCCCTAGTCCGAGATACAAGGCCGCATACCTGAACCTTCTTCCCTATACCAACCCTTGGTTCTAGGCTGCCTGCTCAAAATCTACCTGAATGCACAGGAGGAAGGTGGGGAGAGCAGCACACACTGCAGACATAATAGAAAGCTAACAGAATGCTCTTTTCCTGTGACCCCAACCCTGCAACTCCACATCACACCCCAGCTCAGGCAGTGCTCTTGTTGAGTCTGAACTCCCTCCACCAACTCTGGATCCCACAGGTCCAAGGTGGTACCCAACGCTGCCTTTCTCCCTAGTCTCAGTCACTGGACAAGTTTTATCACCTGAAGAAATGACCTGCTCAAGTCCCAGGTAAGGTCAGCACTACCTTGTCCCTGCACCCAACCTCCTCAAGTTCCTGTTCCACAGGGAGGTATCCTGTTGTCACAGTGCTTCTCAGGCCCCCCTCCTCTCTGCACTGAAAGTTACTCCTCAGTAAACTACCTGACTCCACAGCAGAATTCATGGTCCAGAGTATGACAGAAACCTTCTGTAAGGGCACCATCACGCCCTAAAAGCTATGGGGGCTCAGAGATATCGATCGTTTGGGACCATCTGTCCCGTCAGGATGATCAACACAAGTAGGAGGCAGAAGAGAGACCTTGTCTGAACTCTAAAGTTCAAACTCACCCAGAATTAATTCAGCACTCACCATTCATTCAATAAATACCTGCTGAAACACGAGGACCAGGCACTGTGCTACACACTGGCAACAGAGCGGTGAAGAACGGGAAAGCCAAGGCAGATGTGAGGAGAACTTGGCTGGGCCCAGAAGGCCATGTTCCACAGGGAAGAACCCAACCCTGTTTTCAATGTTGCCTCAGAAAGGTTATTTGGAAGCAGAGCAGCAGCAGGAACAAATTGCTGAAGACTCCCCTCTCACCCCAGGCTTAATCGGCCTGAAGACAGCGGGAAGCCTGAAAGTTCTCCAGCAGAGGGAACATGCTATTCACTAGTGAGTAGCTGGGACAGAAACCATGGAGGGTGAACAGGTTAATCCCCAAGGACTTCTAAGGAGAGTGGGTGAGAACAGGACGTGTCCTTTGGCACCCTCAGACTGAGCATCTGGTCAGCCCACTGGGCTTCTGCAAAGGCACTCATTAGGAGCCCTTATTTCCAGGTCCCCTGAAGTAGGTTCTCAGTCACCCCACTTCCTGCTGAGTAATGCTGCGTGCAAAAGAGTCACTGGGGGAAGGCAGGGAGACAAACACATCAGGTGCACAGCTGATGGGCTGAGACACAGGGTGAAGAGGGTGTCAGAATTGTCTGCCTCGTGCCCTGGCCTTGGGGACCTCTGCAAAGAAGACCTCATGGCCAAGCAGCCCTGGAGTTGTATACAGAGACAACCCACTGTGAGCGTTCTGCTCAAAAGTTTGGGCTCCGTCCACAGGAGCCAGGTGGCAGAGAAAGCACAAGAGGCTCGGAATCAAAGAAACCTAGGTTCAAATTCTGGTAGCTGTGTCACTTTTGGCATTCCGCAAGCTCTGTGAGCGTTACTTCCTCACCTTTGAGATGGGAACAGTAATAGTACCCATTTTACAGGACTGTGAAAGCATTAAAGCCACATGACACACTTCACATAGGAAATAGTCGCTAAATGGTGATTAGTCACTCTCTCCCCATCCCAGGACATTAGGGATCAGGGCCTTCATGGCCCTCCTGTTCCATTACAGGACTTAAGACACTGCAAGTAGGACACGTCACTGGGGTCACTTCTAACATTCATCTTGCCCTCACGGGCAGGAAGCCCTCCTTCTCAGCATGAGTTGAGGCCTCAAGGGTAGGCACGGTCTGGAAGGGAGGTGCCTCACAGAGCACCACACCCCAACCAATGCTGGCCTTGCAGGAACAATGCTCAAAAACAGATTTCACCCTAGGGTCTTCTTGCAGGTCCCCCAGGCCAATGAAAGCCACAAGGCAGAAGGACTCCAGCCCCTGGAGACAGGTCCCCATGGGAGAATCCAATGAAATGTTGCCCCAATGCCAAAAAAATTCCTTAGGGGAGAAAATGGAGTCCCTGAGCAGAGCAGCTGTCATGTTGTATTCGGTATATAGTCCCATCTATTTCCCCACAATAGTCAAGGGCATTTTTAAGGGAAACAACTTTATCACTGGTGCACCTTCAGTGCCTAACACAGTGCCTGGCACTCAGCCAGTGCTCAGTGTGTGTTGAATGAATTTAGCCAAGATTTCTCTGGGAAGAGCCCTGCTGCCTCCAACCTCGCCCCCTACATGCTGCTCAGAACCTGAGAGCTGTAGAGAATGGTCAGATGAGAGCCAGCAGCCCCAAGGGGCAATGTGTCGCCCAGCAGAGCCCAAGAGGAAGCCTGCAACACGTGCTCCTCACAGAAGCGGCAAGGTACCCGGCTGTCTGCAAGGATGACTCCTCGACTGTCCAGAGCTGCTGAAATGCTTCCTCCCTCCCTGGAGAAACCGAGCTGGCTGCTCTTCAGATGGGAAGGCAGTGTAGGCACTGGAATGTGGGCTGCATGTTCCCGCATCGCTGGCAAGGGTGCAGCTGGCTGGTGGGAGGGCTGCGTCCCACTCCAGGAGGCAGTACCCTCCTCTGAGCTTTCCAAGAAGGCTCAGGGAAAGAAGAGAGATGGCCATCACCCCAGCTCCCAAGTCCAAGGATAACATGGGGATCAGGGAAGGGTGAGTGTGTCCTTAGCCCTCGGAAAGGAAGACATACCCACACTAACCCTGCCCATGGCCATTTAAATCATACCACTGGGATAATCTTCTGGGTTCCCCATGGATGCTAGGGCCACAGAGTATAGGATCTCTCAGATGCAGAAAATCACATAATATTTGTAACTAAAGTGCTTGGGATGTGGGGAAGTAATCAATCTCCACTTTAGAGACAAAGCGCTACGAGCACAGGCCTTTCAGGTGGGTTGCTGGGGAAGTTGAGAAAATTGTGGCTGGACTCAAGCCTTTTTTTTTTCTTACAGCTTGATTTCAGAATGACTTTCAGGCTAACCTCTCCAAGCCCCAAGTTGGCCTCTCCTGCATTTCTATGTGCTATAATGCATTCCAGAAGGGCCCCTGTAGCTAAGAGAAGCCAGAGCCAAGGAAGGGCCACACCCAACGTGAGAGCAGGGAAGGACGGTGCCCTGGTCAGACACTGGTCACCTTCTGTGCAGTGGGCTCTCCGGTCTTCTGCTCAGAGTCAGCAGTGAGGGTGGGGACAAGGTCAGATTCACATGCCTGCCCCCACTCCCCGGCCGGCTTCAGGGTACCAATGTGAAACAAACTGCCAGGGCCTCAAAGCCAAGATGTCCAGGCACGGGACAGCAAACAGTGACACCACACTTCCCAGCCCAGGGAAAACCCTGAGTCAGCTAACGGCTAGTACTTCAAGAAATTCTACCTTAACCCAGAGGTAGTTACTTAAGGTAAAGCTCTTCCTCACCTGAAAGGGGAAAAAAAAAACCCAGCCTCTACCCCCCCACCCCCTCAATCAAATGGGATTTACCAAAACAACTGGGCACTGAAATGCCAACAGACACAACAGTCCTAGGCTCTGCAAAGCATTCTAAAAAAAGACCTGCGCCAAACAGGGTGGAGGCCAGAGGAACCTTGCTGCCAGGTTCTGGAGCGGGGGTGGTTGGGGGGGACAGCAGGCTCTGTGAACCCCACTGTCAGCACCAATGGCAAATGGCTGCCCCCACCCTTGCTTTCCATATTCTTAAAAGCACCTGCTGCCAAGATGCTCCCTATTAAGGTGTAACTCACATAAAGCAAAATACTTAAGATTTATATGTATAGTTACAGTTATTCCTTAAGTTCACATTTCTTTCTGAATGCTTCAGGATTTGCATCTGGCCAACCCACCCCCTTGAACCATGAGAGGGAAATTAACAGGCAGTGGGAAGGTCTGAGCAGAAGCAGTTAGAGGGGTTGCCAAGAAGCCCCCTTCAATCTATCCCCATCGAATCCTTCCAGGACGACAAGGGACCCTAAGGGGAGTGGCTCTTCCTTCATCCACTTGGTCACCCTTAACACAAAGAAAAAAAGAAAGAAAAAAGGCCTCCATAGCTGAGCATTACCCTACCCGTCTCACCCTGCCTACCCCCTTTTCCAGGATCAATGCTCACAGCCTTATCTGAAGCCAATTCCAATACCCTAGGATTACCCAGCCTCACTTATGGCTAAAATTCTTCCCTCGCCATGATTCAGGGACCACCCATCCTTTACACAGAGCTCCCTAGTTTTAAAAGCCACTGGGAAATAGAATCTGGACATCCAGTCATCAGCCCTTAAAGTCCCCTCCCCCGCCTAAAAGTGTTTTGCTTCATCATCTCCAAGGCAGGCCTGGGCACTGGGGGTTCGGTGGATCTTTTCTGCATAAGGCTATCACCTTGGGGACCCTTCTCAGGGCCACTTCAGGTACAGACTAACAACTCCAGGGAATTTATCAGGTAAGTGGGAAAGCGGTGCCTGCCTTTACGAGCCACCATCTGTCCTGCCACACTCACAGCCAGCATTTCCATCTTTTGCAAAACAGCTCCATGTTGTATGGGGGGGGGCACGGTGGGGGATGCAAAGGGGAAGAGAACAACTGTTGCTGTGGATATCCTTGCTCCACACCCCAAGCACCCCCTCCCCCCCCCACCGGCTCATCTTCCGGCACTCACCCGAGTGTGTGCTGCTCTGGGCTGAGGAGTCTGAGTCCTGGGTGCTCCAGGGTCGGTCCCAGCCTGTGAGGCTCAGGGACTGCAGGCCAAGGCACAAGTCATTTGCATCTGGGAGGCCACGGGAAGAGTCTTGCGCAGAGGTGGGGAAAAGCATCCTGCTTGTGACTGTTTCTTCTGAGTCCTGGAAGTCTGCTTTGGACAGGAAAACAGCAGAAGCCCAGAGTTAAGGGCTGTTTCCCCAGGATTATCAACAATAAATAATATTAAGAATAGTTTCCTCAGGCTCGAGGACCAGACAACCAAGCTGGCTGGATACTGCAGCCGCTGCCTCTGCACTTTTGGGGGTGTTAAAGCAGGAGCGGCTGCCATACAGCCCCCTCCCCACACACACACCCCTATCCCGTCTGCATTACAGACTGGGCCAGCATGTGATCAGGCTGCTGATGCTCCCCGCTGCCAGTGACATCAGCCGGCTGAGCCGTGCAATGGAGAGCGGCATCACCCCTCAGAGAGCGGGGAGGAGCAGGGGACGGCAGGGAGGGGACTTGCCTCCCAGGGAAGAGACAGCACAACAGCCGCTGGGAACAGTCCGGGTGCGGTGCTGGTAAGTCTGGCTGCGAGGCAGTGCCCTCCGGTCTCCAGCAATGGTGGCCAAGCGGCCCGAGGCACGACTGAAGTCCTCTCTGCTGACAGTGGAGCCAAAGCAGCAGGCTGCCTGCTCGGCCAGCTCTGCCCTCCTGCCCCTCCCTCCCCTCCCTCTGCTCTCCGCCCCCAAACCCAAAAACACTCTAGTCCTGGACCCTCTCCAGCTGCTTGCTCAAGCCCTGGTTTTGCAGCCCGATGCAAAGCTTCACAATTCTGCTAGCAAAAATCTGTGTGCTCCAAGTGGCCCCTGAGCCCTACCCTGACACAGCAATGTTTACCGCCAGGGGTGGGACAGGCTTCAGAAAACACAGCTCACTCAGACCCTGGGGAACAACACCTGGTGCTCCAGGCTTGTCAGCAGCAGCTGATCACCAAGAAAGGGGTCAGTTTCGGCAGGGGGCCACCCACACGCCAGAGTTAAGACCTGTCCTGACAAGGATGTGCTTAGTCGCTCAGTCATGTCCGACTCTGGGACCCCATGGACTGTAGCCTGACAGGCTCCTCTGTCCCTGGGGGATTCTCCGGGCAAGAATTCTGGAGTGGGTTGCCATGCCCTCCTCCAGGAGATCTTACCGACCCAGGGATTGAACCTAGGTCTCCCGCATTGCAGGCAAATTCTTTACCATCTGAGCCACCAGGGAAGCCCCCTGACTAGGATACTTACTCCCTGTTCCCAAGTTCCCTCACTCCAAAAGGGTGGGCATCAATCTCATAGCAGGACCAGCTCCCCCTCCTGCACCTGCAGGTGCAGACGAGGAAACACTCCCCTAACAGAGTCTGATCAGACCCAAAGAGCAGAAGCGATCTCGGAGGTAGTTATGTGCCTGTCAGAGCCCCAGGTTTAGGAGCTCACAGCCCCTGACTGCTCCTCCAGGGGTACTCAGAGCACACCAGCCACAGGAGGGGTCCTGGTGCCTCTGGGTGCCCAGACCCTCTCTCCAGGCAGGGGAGCTGCTTGGGACCACAGCCCTATTCCCATGACCAGTCACAGCCCCGGCACCAAGTCCAACTCTGCTCAGAGCCTCTGGGACCTCTGCCACTTCCCATCTGCCAATGTACTCTCCTACATCCATCTCTTCCAACATGACCTCCAGTCACAAGGCCTCGTTCTTAGAAAGGAGGATACAGTGAGGGTCCCGGTCACATGGAAGGCAGGCTGCTCACACTGAGACCTGGGACCCTGCTCGCTCTGCCATGTTACAGCAAGAAGCAATCAGGCACAGGAAGCATGCCCACCTGGGACCACCCCGGACAGGGTACAAGGTGGGCAGAGTGGGAGCTACTGCTGTTAGCCACAGGAACAGCTGGCCAGAGCCTCCAGAGCGTCCCCTTCTGTCCACAGGCGCTCAGGCACAGCGGAGAAGGGGAGAATGGCCAGTCCGTGGGAGGGACTCCTCCCCTTGGAGAGTTTTTTTTTTTTTTTAAAGAGCTTTGCTGCTGTGTCATCCATCCACGTTATTCCTGTCTGGCTGTAGATACTCTGCCTGCTCCAAGCCTGTGTCTGTCAAAGCCTCTTCACCACTGCACAGGCTGAGCAGGAACCCACTGTGTTGGTGCTGCTGCCACCCTGGACCACCCCCCCACCAGCTTCTCTGTCCACCCTTCCCCCAAGCTTACAATATACTTTAAAAATAATTCATATGTATTAGTTATAAAAACATAATGCTTCCTTTAAAAAACCCATATATAAGCACCCATCCTCCCTTACAAACTCTCTGTATGGTCCCTTCCACCACACTGTGAGCACACCCACATCTAGAAGCAATCGTTTCTCCTCTCCCCAGCTAAAACCAGGGCCTTTGTATTTACGGGGACCCCATGCTGCAGGCAGAGAGAATCTAGCTATCAACTATGCTCTTGCTACCCAAAGTCTAGTGTGGCCAACCAACAAAATCAGTATCACCAGGACCCTGTTGTACAGCCTTTCAGCCCCCACCTAAAACTTATGGAATCGATCTACCTCTTAATATGATTCTCTGTTGACGTTAATTCTGTAAAAGTTTGAGTAGCACTGGTCTATACAACTACCACAAACTTCCAAACCCAAGCAGAAAGACTTCAGTCCTGAGCAGCAGGTCCATTAAAGGTCAGGTCAGTTCAGTCACTCAGTCATGTCCGACTCTTTAGGACCCCATGGACTGCAGCATGCCAGGCCTCCCTGTCCATCACCAACTCCCAGAGTCTACCCAAACTCATGTCCATTGAGTCGGTGATGCCATCCAACCATCTCATCCTCTGTCATCCCCTTCTCCTCCAGCCTTCAATCTTTCCCAGCATCAGGGTCTTTTCAAACGAGTAACCATTAAAGGTCACTTAGGAACAAATGGCTGCAAGCCATCCAGGAGCTTGGAGGTCTAAGTACAGTATGCCTCTCCCTTTACTACCAGCACCCCAACTGACACATCACCTCTATCTTTATCCAGACATTCTCCATCCCGGTGTTTTGTTCAGATAAAGGCTTGCACTACCATTGTAGAACTCCTTCACTAGTTCCTCCAATTAAGAGAAGACATACCTGTTAAAACTTTAGTGTGGCAGGCTAGGAAAAATTAAGTGGCTTTAAAAGTTTTACAGATCTTGCTTTACTCAAAAGATCTGCCATTGTGTGATCTCAGTCAAGTTACTAAACCTTTCTGAGCATCTTTCACCTGTAAAGTGGCAACAGCAGCTATCTCTCAGGTGTTTTGTGAGGATTACATACAGTGTTCGGTACAGTGTCTGGCACAAAGTACTGTATTGGTATTTTGCTTTCAGTAGGTGACCATATAATTTATCATCCAAACCAAGGCACTTTTGAGAGAGAAAGGGGGCAAATATTAATAACCCTACCAATGCAACAAGTTCAAACAGATACTGTCCTAGGTGGACTGGCAGGCATGATTCAGTCTTATCTGTGGCCATTTGTGTTCAGAAACATTTTACCTCAAAAGCTTCTTTTCTAATGATCCCAGCTCTCCAAATTTACCCATTCTGCTCTACCCCTTCAATCTGTATTGACAGAAAGTCTGAGAAGTAAATCGGTCAACATGGGTGAATGTTCAGTAAGCTGAAAGGTCTGAAATTCAAAGGCTGATTTTGCTGAGGAAAGCCTGTCTTTGCTTCTCAAATTCACATCTGATGCTGGGCAGGAACTTAACCCCTTTTATTGGAGGATATTCCTTATAATCTTTAGTCAGGCACACACCAGACACTCCGAAGATACTAAAAGCCTGGAACCAGCATGTGATGAGGTGAGACTACTTCTAAGGCAATCTGTTTGAACAAAGACTCTCAGCTTAAACACTCTCTATATCAACCCTAACCCTACAAGTTTCCTTATCAATACCTACGTAACATTTCTGATTAAGTTTCTTGATTTGGTTCAGAATTTTAAAATGATCTCCCTTTGAAAATATGTTACCTTCTTCATAATCGCCCAAATTTTTTAGCAACTGAAAAACTCAAGTAAACTGACCCAAAGTCCAAAGTCTGTCACAGTCTAGAACAGAATGACCGCTGAGAGGATCAAAATGCAGAGGTGACCCAAGGGCTCTGATTCTAGGGCTCAGAGTTGTATCCAACTCTCTGCGACCCCATGGACTGTAGCCTACCAGGCTCCTCTGTCCATGGAATTCTCCAGGCAAGAATACTGGGGTGGGTTGCCATTTCCTCTTCCAGGGGATTTTCCTGACAGAGGGATCAAACCTGGGTCTCCTTGCAGGCAGGTTCTTTACCACTGAACCACCTGGGAAGCCCTCCAGAGGAGGTACAGCCTCACCTCTAATCTTTTCCATTCTCAGTCTGAGAACCTGTCTGTCCTCTGATGTCTCCTCTGCCAACAAGACTTGGCATGACATTGCTCATGGTCCTCTGCAACTATCATTCTTGAGCATCTGGCAACTAGGGAGGTGAAACAAGGAGAGAAGAGTGACTTCAGGCCACCACTTATGAAACCATTAGGCAGGTTCCATAGTATAAAGGTCCATGGTGCTTGCAAGAAGTAAGCTGAGGCTCCCAGGAAACACAAGCTGGCTTCACAGAGCAGATGCCTCATGAGCTGATCCTACGGGAAAGGGGATCTAGTTCAGAGGAGGTAACAAGAGAGAAGGTAAGCAAGGTTTGTTTGGGCCAACCAAGCCAGGAAGAACTGAGGCAGGAATATGAAACTGATGCTCAGGAGTGTAGTGAACCATCTCTTTACACTGTTAAACAAGAATTAATGTGGTAAAGGGCTCAGGATGAACCAGAGATCAGAGCTAGGGAAGCGGTCAAGGACATATGGGATGAAACGGAGGAGGAAGAAGGCAGAAAAGCAGATGGATAAGGAGGAAAGAGAAGGGGTTGGGGGCAGGGAAATATGTTAAATGACTTAACAGACTACAAAGCTGTATCTACATCATAACTATGTGAAAATGTTGTTTGTTGATAGATGTGGGTAAGGGAACACAGAAAAACACAACTTAATGTGTGAGGGTAGCAGGCCACTCATGGGTTTATCTTCCTTTAGTCGTTGCACAAACTGTCACAAAAGTGGTGTTTCTCCTTGCGTTTTCCTCTTTAGACTTTCGACAAGCGCACTGTTACAGTCTACACAGCAACCATACTTGAACTCTTACAAAATCTCAGCTTCACCTCCAAACCAGTCCCTGGGAACAGGAGAGAAGAACGCTGCATCACTGGTCCCCATTAGATTTCCTCTAAATAACTGACTTTACAGTAAGTTGAGCCTACTTAAATCAATGCTTTATGTTCTAGAAAGTTTTTTTAAAGCTCATCAACTGGCATTTCTAAGAATGTATTTCTAAAAAGACCATTTGAAAGACTATCCCCCAACCCTGCCACTTCAGCCAAATCAGGAAAACAGAAACGATTCTGTAAATCCATTTTGGTAACCTGAAGCGAAAGAGCAACCATGCAAGAAGTCAGACACCTGTCAATATCATGTTAACCACTGTGTGTACTGGGGCCCCTGACCACTCACGCCAGGAAGACTGCATGTTCCCCTAAAGCAGTGCTTTTCAGACTTTCAAGGGCATAGGGATGACTCGGGAATCAACAACATTGACTCTGTCTCAGTAGGTGTGGGTTGGGCCCTGGAATCTGTGTTCTTAACCTACTCCTAAGTGATGCCTACACTGCTCATGTGCTGACCACACTTCGAGCAGTCCAAGTTTAAAATGGTCTTCCTACCCCAGTCTCTCTCTTCCAGGTAATTCACCCCATTGTTACTCAACACCCCTCCTCACAGTGTTCGTTCTCCCTAACAAGTGCCCTGACCAGTTTCCTGTTACCTCTCAAATCAAAGCTGATCTTCAGGCTGCAGCTTACTTATTAACCTTTCCTCACACTGGTCATCAAACTTTAAAGGCTAAACTTGAGTCAATCACAACTCTCTGGAAGTTCACACTCTAAAAGACAATGTACTGTTAACCTGAGTGTTAATTACAGTAGTTCAGAAGACGGAGAATGCATGATGCATAGATGCTCAAGGAAACCTTCCTTATAATTTCAGCTACACTCTAAGACATATTACAAATTAAGGTATGAGAGAACACCAGGTTTACTTTGTACTTTCGACCACAAAAGTATAATCATTGGCTTATTTTAGTCTTGACTACACTAATAATCTTCAAATGAATTCTGCAATTTATTCGAAAACTATTTCTGTTTCTGGAAATAAATACTAACAATTTTAAATTTTAAAATGGCATACACCATGTTCACAAAGTGGAAAATTCAATACTATTAAAAAGCTAATTCCTACCAAATTGATCTACATAGTCAATAAAACCCCAATAATATACATGCCTTCAGGTTATTTGGGGGAAGGGCTTTTTAAACAAATGGTGCTTGAACAACCAAATATCACTGGGGGGTAGGGAATGAACCTTGACCTCCAACTCACACCATATGTGAACATGAGTATGAATCAGAGAGCCCTAAAAGTTTTAACTTTTTAAAACTTCTCTAAGAAAACGTAGACAATCTTTGTGAGCTTAGGCTGGGAGGATGCAGAGCAAGGCTTCTTACAGAGGACAGAGAAAGCAATGATCATCAGAGAAAGTTTTGATACACAAGACTTACCAAAATGAAAAATGTCTGCTCATCAAGACACCATTAAGAAAATAATATCTGCAACCATACCTAACAAATGGCTAGTATCTCGAGTATGTAAGAAATCTTAACAACTCAAAAGTAAAAGAAAAAATTTTTTTTAAAAGAACACTTAAAAAAAAGAGCACAGAATCCTCAAAAGGCCTTTCACACACAGATATACAACTGGACAATAAGCACTTGAAAATATGCTCAACATTATTAGTCATCAAAGAAATGCAAATTTAACCACAATGAGATACTACTACATACCCTCCAGATGGCTAAAATTAAAAAAGACTGCTCCACAGTTTGCCAACATTTGGGGATGCCGATCAGAACTTCCATACATTATTGTATATGATGGTTCAATAGCTTTTAGAAAAGCTCTGCTGATTTTTTATACATTAAACATACACAATTCTATGACCCAGCAATTCTACTCCAAGGTATTCAACCAAAAAAGAATGAAAGAGTATGTCTACAAGGAGTCCTGCACATGAATGGTGACCGAAACCTTATGCATGATCACCAAAACCTGGAAAGAGTTCAAGTGACCATTAACAGGAGAATAAAATATGGTGTATACACACATATGCTAGAATACTTCTCAGCAATAAAAAGGAATAGACTACTGATGCATGCAACAACAGCCTTCCCAGGTGGTTCAGTGGTAAAGAACCCGCTTGCCAATACAGGAGATGCGGGTTCGATTTCTGCATTGGGAACATGCCCTGAAGGAGGAGATGGAACCCACTCCAGTATTCTTGCCGGGAAAATCCCATGGACAGAGGAGCCTGGAGGGCTACAGTCAGCGGGGTTGCAAAGAGTCAGAAGAAACTGCAACTAAAACAAGATGCAGCCACAGAGATCAATCTCACGACACTGAGTGAAATGAACCTTATGTAAAAGTACCTATGTATATGATTCCACTTCTTTGAAGTTGTAGAAGAAGCAAAGCTAATTAACAGTGAAATAAGGTGGTTGCCTCCAAGGGATAGAGATGGGAGCCAACTGGGAAATGGGATGAGGAAACTTTCTGAGGTGATGGCAAGGTACATTTTGTGGGGAGTTTCATCCATGCATTTGTCAGAATGCACCTAATGACACACATTCTTCTGCATTCTTTGTGCATTTCACTGTTTATTAATTTTACCTCCAAGAACCTCTAAACAAATACTGAACATTAGAGTCAATATGCATACTCAAGTATTAGGAGTAAATTATACCCATGTCTCCAATTCACTTTGAAATGCATCATAAAAGGAGATGGACTGATAAATGGTTGTGTGAGTGCACATGTCACTCAGTCATGTCAGACTCTTTGTGACCCCACGAACCGTAGCCCACCAGGCTCCTCGTCCATGGGCTTCTCCAGGCAAGAATACTGGAGTAGGTTGCCATTTCCTCCTCTAGGAGATCCTCCCAACCCAAGGATCAAATCAGTGTCTCTTATATCTCCTGCACTGGCAGACAAGCTCTTTACCACTAGCGCCACCTGGGCTACAATAAATGGTTAGAGGGATATATAAAGATACATAATAAATGATTAGGGGCATATATAAACAGATGGAGAAGGCAATGGCACCCCACTCCAGTACTCTTGCCTGGAAAATCCCATGGACGGAGGAGCCTAGTAGGCTATAGTCCATGGGGTCGCTAAGAGTCGGTCACGACTGAGTGACTTCACTTTCACTTTTCCCTTTCATGCACTGGAGAAGGAAATGGCAATCCACTCCAGTATTCTTGCCTGGAGAATCCCAGGGACGGCGGAGCCTGGTGGGCTGCCGTCTATGGGGTCGCAGAGAGTCGGACACGATTGAAGCGACTTAGCAGTAGCAGCAGAAACAGATATGTCATAAAGCAAATATGACAATGTCCATCGTAGGATCTAGGTGGTAGGTATCATGGGTGCTCACTTTACAATTTATTCATCTTTTCTGTATGCATGAAAATGTTCACAATAAAATGGTGGTGGGGGGGATGAAGTTACTTTTTCTGACAAAAAGCAAATCTGAATGAAGTAATTGGTTTGATGATAAGAACCAACTTCATTAAATCAGATTTTATGGTTGACATTTTCCATAAGCAGAGCAAGTTAAAATCTATAGACCCAAGGTTTTGACAAGACATAAAAACATAACTAAAGCAAGTTAGAAGATAAAAAGCATCTTAAGGGAGTTCCCTAGCAGTCCAATGGTTAGGACTCCATGCTTTCACTGCTGAGGGCCTGGGTTTAATCTCTGGTTGGAGAATGAAGATTCTGCAAGCTGCACACTGCAGTAAAAAAAAAAAAAAAAAAAAAAAATTTGTTTTAAAATACTGTATTTGTAAAGGCGTATTTTAAATTTAACAACATTTTAATTTTCTCAATCCTTTAGTTAATCTGAGTTAAACAGGGTCTCTAAGTGAAAAAATAACAATAGTCATTTGAAATCTCCGTTAAGCATTTTTGGTGTACTTTCCCCAAACTGAGAAATTCAATGACTGATGTCTCAAGTAACGAATCTTTTCACAAGTTAGATGGTTTCCAATTCCTTCTTTTCAATAAATATGAAGGAGTGAATGGAACTGTTGGCAAGTAAATGACTAAAAACAGATGACTGATTTTTTGCATATAAGTTAAGGAGGGAGTTCAAACAATTTAGTGACGTTGCTCTAATGCCTTCATGTCCCACCTACTTATTTATGTGAACAAGTTTACTCAATAGGGCACAGATCTATAAAAACAAGAAAATAGGAATGTATTTGGTGTTGAAATTCTGAGTCATTCTGGCAATAAGTGAGTCATCCAAAATTACATGAGTTATAAAAATGTCTCATTTATCTCATTAAGAAGCATTTCCAATAAATAATTACTAAATAAAGAAAATTTTTATCAAAAATTTTAACTTTTAGATTGTCTTAATCAATTGTCCTAGCAATCAATGGCCACAGCAATCCAAAACACTTATAAGCCTTTCAGTCACAGGAAATAATTTAAAATTTCAATTTATGTACTACTTTTGTTGCAGAGAAGTTTAACATGTGATCAACAGAAGACTGATGTATAAAACATTTCATTAGTATAAAATTCTGTGGGAGAAGTAGACTAGAAATACAAGTAAAGGAGAAAAGCAATGAGAAATTCTCTATGATTAAAGAGCTAATTTACAGGTTTCTAAACAGATAATAAGTATAAAAATCTCTACAAATTTTGATTCCACTAGATAACCTTTTCCAAATGAAAATACAGATATAAAGTTAAACATGCAAGGTATACATTGTATGTTTAAAATTTTTATTTAAACATTTTAACCATTTTGAAGTGTATTATTTAGAGGCATTAAGTACATTCACATTTTTATGCACCTATTACCACTAACCATTGCCAGAACTTTTTCATATCAAAATAAAACTCTACCCATCAAACACTAACTCCCCACTAACCCTTCCCAAGTGCCTGGTAACCATCTTCTGTCTCTAAACGCAACTATTCCAGCTACCTCCAATAAGTGGAGTCATGCAGTATTTGTTCTTTATGTCTGGTTTATTTCACTTAGCAAGAATATCATCAGAGTTTATCCATACTACAGCATGTATCAAAATTTCCTTCCCTTTTAAGGAGGAATAATTTTCCATTGGATGTATATACCACATTTTGTTTATCCATTCGTCTGCCCATGGACATCTGGGTTACTTCCTTCCACATTTGGCTGCTGTGAACAGTGCTGCTATGAATATCAGCGTACAAACAAACATGTATTTCCATCCTTGAGTTCACTTCTTTTACATGTATATACTTAGAAGTGGAACTGCTGGATCATATGGTAATTCTATGTTTATTTATTTTTTAGGAACCACCATACTATTTACCACAACAGCTATACCATTTTGCATTGTGCAAAAGCACAAGTGTTTCAATTTCTCTGCACCCTTGCCAACACTTACTATTTTCTGGTTTGGCTTTTTGGGGGGGAGGGGAGTGGATAATGACCACCTGAGTGGGTGGTGAGAACTAGATCTCACTGAGGGATACTGTTTTTTTTTAAAATTGTATATACAAGCAAGTGTTACAAGATTGCTGCTGCCTAGTCCATGACTCCCCAAAGATCATGCTTTTAAAACTCTGCCACACCCCAGGCTTTTGTTGAACTGTTTTTCTTCCTATACCATCCAAGTGGTCCTAACAGCAAATTCCATCTTTCTTGCTGGTTTCTGCATCACTCATTACAGTCATGGTCCACAGGTGGGCATCTGAGCCAACCTGGGTTATAGTAACCCCTCCTTGTGACTACAGAGGCCACTCCTAGTATGGGCACAGCTCAAGACAACCTAACTGAGACTCCTTCCCTAAGGTTTTTCTAACTGGGTACTGGAAAGAGAGAAGCATTTCCTGACCTCATGATGCCAAAGGACGTGAATGGAGCCCCTTCCTCAAGTAACAAAAAACTGTGCAGAGGGCGAAAATGAAAACTCACTGAGAGAGAGGCAGCAAAGAAACAGAATCTTGCCAAAACGTCTTCCTATTCTGTGAGCTTCATACCAACAGCCTCCCAACACATCCCACGTTCTGCTAAAGTTAATTCTAATTAAGTGTCCGATCATTTGCAAATTAAGACTGTTCTGTGTAATTCAAGCCCCTCAACAAGGACTGATCAAACAAGTAATTGCTACAGGCAGGTTGAGACTCTCTGGACAAAAGTCCCTGCTGGCCTGTCAGCAGGAAAAGAGCTGGAAGACCACTCAGTTAAATCTTTTTTTTTTTTTCTTTGTTTTTTAACTAGTGAGCAAACAAGGCTCAGACAAGGCCAAAGTGCCAAAGCTGCTAAGTGGCAGAGGTGGGATCATAATGCAGGGACCAACCTACCTTCCTGCCTCATCCCTACTCTGGGCACTTTCTCAGACCCAGGTCTACGCTCACACATGCCCCAGCTCAGACTTGCTTTATCAGTAAATTATTTATTTTCTGAAAGCATAATTCTAAGCAACTTCGACAGAGTTGGTCTCTGCGAGCTGATTCAGAGAAATATGCCAGCCATGGTGGAAACCTATGTTCTTTTTCTGTGTCATGCATTCTCTAGCCATCTTCCAAGACCTGGCACTCCTACCATCATTAAATTATTAATGGATTCTGTTCTCACCAGTTAGATCCCCAAGGAGCTTTGTTCTAAACCCATCCCATCCTACCAGGAGTTCAACTCTTAATACTAGCTCCTCCCTATTCTTATTATCCTTGCCCCAATTGCCTACTTATTCAGTAAAAGGTCAATTTCACACTTTGGTGTTTCCAAGATTCCACTGCCATGTACATACACAGTTTTTGAAGTTGACAATTTAATTTCTTCCTGGTGGAAAACAAAAAGACTGATGACTGAAGTCTAGCTCCACCTACTTTATGGCTTCTAGTACAGAGTTTCTGAAGAAGAATGTTTTCAAGACTCCAGTCTAGAGTCCTAGAATACAACATGCTGTCCAGTGGTATCCCCTATGCTAGTTTTAGGTTATGCTAAAACTAGTATAACCTAATCAGGCTTCCCTGGTGGCTCAGATGGTAAAGAATTTGCCTGCAGTGGAGGAGACGCAGGAGCTGCAGGTTCAATCCCTGGGTCGGGAAGATTCCCTAGAGAAGGAAATGGCAACTCACTCCAGTATTCTTGCCTGGAGAATTCCATGGACAGAGGAGCCTGGTGGGCTGCAGTCCATGGGGATGCAAAGAGTTGGACACAACTGAGTGACTAACATCTAAACACAATGAAATGTCACTTTCCCTGATGCTATACTGGTTCAAATTTGGGGTTTGTAGAAGTTCCTTGAACATTACACCATATTGGAGACCTCTTAACAGGGCCAAAAAATAATGTTGCTGTTCAGTCGCTTGGTTGTGTCCGACTTTTTGAGACCCCATGGACTGCAGCACGCCACACTTCCCTTGTCCTTCACTATCTCCTGGAGTTTGCTCAAACTCATATCCATTGAGTTGGTGATGCCATCCAACCATTTCATCCTGTCATCCCCTTCTCCTCCTGCCTTCAATCTTTCCCAGCATCAGGGTCTTTTACAAGTGAGTCAGTTCTTCGCCAAGAAGGTGGCCAAAGTATTGGAGCTTCAGCTTCAGCCTCAGTCCTTCCAATGAATATTCAGGGTTGATTTCCTTTAGGATTGACTGGTTTGATCTCTTTGCAGTCCAAGGGACTCTCAAGAGTGGCCAAAGCATGGGAGCATCAGCTTCTAGAGAATATAAAAGCTGGTGATTTAAAAAGGACTGTGTGGGACTCCCCTAGTGGTCCAGTGGTTAAGACTCCACACTTCCAACACAGGGAGCACGGGTTTGATTCCAGGTCAGAGAAGTAGATCTCACATGCCCTGTGCTGTGCTTAGTTGTTCAGTCATGTCTGACTCTTTGTGACCCCATAGACTGCAGCCCACCAGACTCCTCTGTCCATGGGGATTCTCCAGGCAAGAATACTGGAGTGGGTTGCCATGCCCTCCTTCAGGGATCTTTCCAAACCAGGGCTCGAACCCAGCTCTCCCGAATTGCAGGCCAATTCTTTACCATCTGCCAAAAAAAGGTAAAGTAAAAAGAATTGGGGGTTTCATATACTATAGTAATAGAGCAAACTGGTACATTTCTGAAGAGCGACCTAACAAGTGCACTTAAATGCTTTAAAAATAGTTTTCTGATGAAAAAAATTTTGCTTTTAGAGATTTATCCTACATCCAAATAATCACAGATATAGGCAAACATACTTCTACTAGTCTTTAAAGTAGACACCAATCTAAGTAAACTATCTCTAACAATTTGAAATTCTTAACTTTTTGTACTATGAACCATTTGGCAATGTGCTGAAGCCTATGAACAGAAACCTTCCAAGTATGATGTAAAATATATAAAGTAGTGATAATTTCATACTGATGAATGTAAACACTTCAAGGTCTGTGCAGTGACTGTAAAGGAATCAGACAGGAAATGTCTGATCATCCTACTGATGGTTATTATTGCCAAAGAATTAGATCCTGCCAATATTATTGTGACTTTGTGCCCACATTTAGGAGGAAATGCTACATTTCAGTTAAACACTGGTGACAATAAATATCTAAGTTTTTATCTGCCCAAGATATCTGACCCCCTGAATTCTATCCATGGACCCAGGTTAAGAATCCCACAATGCATCAATCATACAAAATAAAATGCTATGTAACGTTGAAAAAGAAAGTTAATGACATAGAAAGATAAAAGGAAGAGAAAGAAGCAAATTACTATATAGTATGTGCAGTAAAGCCTTCTCTTTAATATGTTAGAAAAATATTAGAGAGAGATACTAAAATAGTAACAGTAGTTATAACTGGGTAGTGGGATTACATATGATTTTTTTCCTTCTAATGCATGTTTTCTTCAAAAATTTTACAATGAACATACTATTATAGCCAGAAAAAAGTATAAGTTATTAAGGGTAAGGTAATCCAGACTTAATATTCCCAAAATCAATTTGAAAATTTAAAATTTCTACATAGAAGTCTATATTGAGACTTTAAATTTAACATTAGAAGTTTAATGACAATGTAAATTAGGAAGATATAAAATAGATATAAAAGTCCTATTCAACTCGAATAAACCACAGAAGATTAAAAACAGAAGAGACTTTGGAGTCTGCTTAGTCTAAGCCCCTTATTTCACGGTTAGAAACACCCTATCTAGAACCGATTCCAGAATCCTCAATCCTTGACCTCTACACACTTCCCTCTTCTTAACTGTACTCATTTCTTCTTCAAACAGATGAAAAAACATCTACATTCAGAAACTGGAAAGCACACACTAAAATGAGATTAATTCTACCTGTGATCAAGACATAACCAAGCCTTAGGCTTTTCATGGCAAAGCCCTGATATTCCAGCAGGTGGGGATGGTACTACAAAGAACAAGCCTTTCAGAAATTAAACACTACATTCCCTATTTAATGAGAAAAAGAGCAGAGTCTGTGGAAAGGCTCTAGAACAATCACACAAGATGTATCTTTTCACAGCCTGAGTCTTAAGGTTGGCCCCCTGCCACTTTCCACTGTAGCACTTCCACCCTTGTCGTTCTCCCAAGTCCAAGTGCTATTTTGCCCACCCCCCCTTACAGGTGACTCACTGTACCCAGAAGTGGCTGAGAACATTAAAGGGCATCAGGTCAGCAGTGCTGACATAGTGAGGGTCAGACCCAGAGACGCTGGCAGTGCCCAGCTCTGCTTGTTCTCCGCCCCTCTTGCCTTCCAGCAGGCCCTGAAGACAGCAGTGAGCCCAGGCCTGCCATCAGGTGCAGCGCCAACCACCTCCCCCAATGCTCTACTGGCACCTTCCAGAGGCCCAACTCCAGCAGCTGGAGGGGCCTAGCTTTCTGGAGCGCCCCGTAGGCCCCAACTGTCCACCTGCACCACGGCTCCAGGAAGTTGGCTGGTGAAACTACCCTGGTCTTTCAGGACCCCCGATCCTCTCTCCACTGTGTAACGAGAAGGTCCTATAACAAAGCCCTTAGCTCATAATACTCGTTGTGGTTCTGCCTTCTGACCGTCGGGACACTGAATGGTGCAATGGAAGTCATTCCCACAGGAAACATGGCAGCCGCTGATCTCTCTTAGAGACCCAAGGGCAGGAGCATGCCTGGGCTGCAGAGCCCCAAGGTGAAGAGGGGGAGGCTGCTTGCTGTCCTGCCAGCCTCATACACATTCCTCTGGAGTGGTCAGCATCAACTCAGAAGCCACTGAGTCCTTCAGAAGTAGCTGTGACAACTGGGAAATGAACTCTAAACTTCAATTCACTGAAATTTAAGTTAAAAACCTGGCAGTTCTCGTCTGTTACCAGAAAACTTTTCAGTATGATTCAGAACAACTTAAGGCGTGAATCTACATTTTCAACATTATGACACCTAAATACATACCAACTACTTCTGATGAAAATGTATAGTTCAAATCAAGATGAGCTGTGAGTATAACATATAATGCATATCATGAGAATAAGCTGCATATCATTTCACAATAAACATGTGTCCAACACTATGCTGTACACCTAAAACTAATACAATATCAATTATCTCAATTTTTTAAATTTCTGCATTTTGAAGACATAGTGTAAAAAACCAAAAAAATCTCAGTAATTTTCTATGTAGAACACATGTTGATATTTTATGTTGAATAATATATAATTGAATTATTATAACAGAATAATTATAATATATATTATACAATATTTTAATACTATAATTTTATATATAATTGAATTATAATAATATTATAATTGAATTAATATAATAATATTAGTTGATGTATAAGCTTATATAAGTTACAGATGTGGCACATGGGTACATGCTCAGTCGCGTCCAACTCTTGGTGACCCCACAGACTGTAGCCCACCAGGCTCCTCTGTCCATGGGATTCTCCAAGCAAGAATTACTGGAGTGGGCTGCCACTTCTCCACAGGGTCTTCCCGACCCAGGGATCAAACCTGTGTCTCCTGCACTGGTAGGTGGATTCTTAATCACTATTAAAGGTGTACGACACAGTAATTCACAATTTTTAAAGGTTATGCTCCATTTATAACTGTTATAAAATATGGCTATATTCCCTGTGTTGTACAATATATCCTTGTAGTTTATTTTATACATTACAGTTTGTTATGTCTTAACTCCCTCTTATCTCCCCCCTCCACACACACTGGTAACAATCAGTTTGTTCGTTTGTTCTCTGCATCTGTAAACATGTTTGTTTTTTTTTTAATTAGCAACCTAAATGTCCATCAACAGATGAATGGATAAAGATGTGGTGTGTACACACACACACACACACACACACACACACACACACACACACACGTGCAGGAATACTACTCAGCCATAAAAAAGAATAAAATTTTGCCATTTTCAACAACTTGGATGGATCTGGAGGATATTTTGTCAAGTGAAATAAGTCACACAGAGAAAGACAAATACTGTATGATACCACTTACATGTGAAATCCAAAAAATAAAACCAACGAATATAATAAAATATATTATTAACATTTTAAAAATACCATACGGAGAAGGCATTCAATCCATTTTACAGGTACTGATTCCAAGGCTCAAAAGAAGTGAGGCAATGAGCAAGGGGAAGCCAGCACTCGGTGTGGACACAACACAAAAATAGAGTGAAAAGGAAAAGATCACTGTCACATTGCTGCAACGCTTCTTCATCCTCAATTCTACAGTCTCTGAATTAACATTTTACTCTGTATTCCTCTCATAATATTGCCTATGCATTATTGAACACCTCTTATCAACACTGATACTATCCAACTTTAAGTTCTGCCAAAATAACAGGTTAAAAAATGTATTTACCTCTTAAAGGAGATTCTGTGTCATGCACTAGCTAGGCAACAGGAATATGGTAAATAAGGAAAAACAGCTATAGCTCCTGCCTGTATGGATTTACCACCAAGTGGTAAAGACAACCTACATAATCACAGAAGTGACAAACTATCATGTGAGCCAAGTGCAGGAAGGAAAGAGACGTGATGATATGAAAGTATTAACAGGGTCCCTGGCCTAACAGGAATGTTAGTTAAGATTTCCTTAACTACACTTTTCAAATAACTTGCTAATCTAACTTACAGCATCTCATTTCAGACAGTTGAGGCTTTCCCTCCCCACCCCGCCCCCGCCCCAAACTGAAGAAATAAAGACAGACAGTAGCTGTCAGTGCCATTTCCTCCACCCTCTTTTGAGGATGCGTTCTTACCCGGTGGCCTTTCCTCTACTTCAGCAAGTTAGCATTATTGTGTTCTGTAAGGTTAAAAAGAAAATTCTAAAAATATTTTGATTACATTTTTCAAAGCACTCCGGATGATTTAAAGCATTTTAAACTATAGCACTGGCTTAGAAGCCTCTAGTTTTAAATATTAATTCCCTTTTAAAAAGGGCACATTAAATAAATTTGATCTCTCCCTCTCTGGGTTTTGGTCAAAATGAAGTTACTTAAGTTACATTCTGTCTAGGATAGCCAGATAGATGGTAAAAACCAAAATTCAACTGATCTGCGTAAGAATAAACAGTACCACTTACAAGTTAGCTTGTACTTTTGTGTTTAAGGGCAAAGGAATTTAAGGATATAGTCAAAACTGATTTCACAGCTATTCTAAATTTGGATTCTCACCCGTACACACACCTTTGTACACAGGGATATAGAACTATACATGTATGGCTTTAAAATGATTACTATTCCCAGCCATCATTAACATTTCAGACTTTAAGCTGCCTTGAAGGAGTATCTCCAGTCTAAACCCACTTTAAATCATTTTCTCCTTGAGATTTTATTCATTAGAAATATGACAACAATGAATTAAAAACCCACGTATCTTGTTTTAACTTAATAAAGGAAGGAATCACAACTGTCTTTAAGTTAGTTTGATTTTTCAGTGCCCAGTGGAGTTTCCAGCCCAGTAGGAAAAAGAAAGGTCTGGGGACTTTCCAGGCAGTCCTGTGGATAACACTCCACGCTTCCACTGCAGGAGGCATGGGTTGGATCCCTGCTTGGAGAATCCCCACAAGCTGTGAGGCTCAGCCAAAAAGAAAAAGGAAAAAAGAAATAAAGGTCAGCAGGAAATTCAACAAGGAAAAAGAACTTATAGTGTTGGTTTTTAAAAGAATTGTATTCCACTTTAAAAGAAATGGAAAATTAGAATTCTAGTTCAGTTCAGTCGCTCAGTTGTGTCTGACTCTTTGCGGCCCCATGAACCGCAGCACGCCAGGCCTCCCTGTCTGTCACCAACTCCCCGAGTCCACCCAAACCCATGGCCATCGAGTCGATGATGCCATCCAACCATTTCATCCTCTGTCGTCCCCTTCTCCTCCTGCCCTCAATCTTTCCCAGCATCAGGGTCTTTTCAAATGAGTCAGCTCTTCGCATCAGATGGCCAAAGTATTGGAGTTTCAGCTTCAACATCAGTCCCTCCAATGAATACCCAGGACTGATCTCCTTTAGGATGGATTGGTTGGATCTCCTTGCACTTCAGTATTCTTGCCTTGAGAACCTCATGAACAGGATGAAAAGTCAAAAAGACAGGACACTGAAAGATGAACTTCCCAGGTCAGTAGGTGCCCAATATGCTACTGGAGATCAGTGGAGAAATAACTCCAGAAAGAATGAAGGGATGGAGCCAAAGCCAAAACAACACCCAGGTGTGAATGGGACTGTGATAGAAGCAAGATTCGATGCTGTAAAGAGCAATACTGCATAGGAACCTGGAATGTTAGGTCCATGAATCAAGGCAAACTGGAAGTGGTCAAATAGGAGATGACAAGAGTGAACGTCGACATTCTAGGAATCAATGAACTAAGATGGACTGGAATGGGTGAATTTAACTCAGATGACCATTATATCTACTACTGTGGGCAAGAATCCCTTAGAAGAAATAGAGTAGCCATCATAGTCAACAAGAGAGTCCGAAATGCAGTACTTGGATGCAATCTCAAAAATGACAGAATGATCTCTGTTTGTTTCCAAGGCAAACCATTCAATATCATGGTAATACAAGTCTATGCCCTGACCAGTAACACCGAAGAAGCTGAAGTTGAACGGTTCCATGAAGACCTACAAGACCTTCTAGAACTAACACCCAAAAAAGATGTCCTTTTCATTATAGGGGACTGGAATGCAAAAAAGTAGGAAGTCAAGAAACACCTGGAGTAACAGGCAAATTTGGCCTTGGAGTACAGAATGAAGCAGGGCAAAGGCTAATAAGAGTTCTGCCAAGAGAACGCACTGGTCATAGCAAACACCCTCTTCCAACAACATACGAGAAGAGTTCTAGTTACCAATCCAGAAAACTAAAGGTATGATAATCAATGGTGCTCATTTTGATAGTTTTTTTTCTCTGCATATGTGGTGAGACAGGCATTCTCATCTGCTAGAGGGCTCATAAAAGACCATATCCAAAAGACATCCAAAATGTTAAAAATGTTAACTGTTCAACTTAATAATTCTATTGCTAAATCTCTAATTAATTGTACTCATCAATGCGGAGAAATATCTACCTATAAAGATGTTTGTCACAAAGGCAGATGGTGAAAAATTAATTCCTTCATAATGGAGTAGGAACTTAATGTTAAAATTCATACCTCAGCAAATGATAAAATAAGAATGCAATATGAGTTGGGAACAGAGAATAAACTATAGAAAGCACAATCTTAACTGCGTAAAAATATCCAGAAATACTTAGAAACAGACTACCAGTCATCTAAACAACTGAAACAGACTGTAGGGTATACTTGTACTTGAATTTTCCAAATTGTCTACAGCAAAGGTAAATTACAAAATCAATTCAGAAAATGACTTTAAGAATTTAAAATCTGGGTGTGACTCTCTCACAAAGGAACTCACAATACAGTAAAGCAAAACCCCAAAAAACCACAGAACATTTAAATAAAAATGAACTATCTTCTTTCAAGAAAACAATTTTGTAAAACTTCTGGGATGCTCTTAAGTCTTTTTATGTTTATATTCAGAACAAATTGTTAGTAGTCTAGTACTTCTGGGATTCTATTAGAATGAAATACAAAGAGTTTCTTACAGGGAAGCTTTGCCACATGCAAAGTTATTAGTGGGACTTCTCTGGGGGTCCAGTAGTTAAGAAACTGCCTTGCAATGCAGGGGAGACAGGTTTGATCCTTGGCTGGGGAACTAAGATCCCATATACCGCAGAGCAACTAAGCCTGCACACCACAACTACAGAGTCTACAAATCCAGAGTCTGGGAATCCGGAGCCCATGGGCCACAACTAGAGAGTCCCTGCACTGTAACAAAAGATCCTGTGTGCTGCATCTAACACCCAACACAGCCAAATAAACGAATTTTTTAAAAGTTATTAGTGGGATTTCCTGGTGGTTAAGACTCTGCCTGTCAATGCAGGGGACATGGGTCCAATCCCTGGAACAGGAAGATCCCATATGCTGTGGAGCAACTAAGCCCATGTGCCACAACTACTGAAGCCCCGACTCCCTAGAGCCTGTGCTCCACAACAAGAAAAGCCACTTCAATGCAAAGCCTGTGCATTACAATTAGAGTAACCCCCACTCACTGCAGCTAGACAGCCCGGGCAGCAGCAGAGACTCAGCACAGCCAAAAATAAACAAAAAATTAAACTTTTTCTCAAAAGGTTATTAGTAACAGTATGCACAACTTCATATTCTCCTTTCTTACCTAAAGTGAGAATAATCTTTTTCCTCAAATTCCCCAGCCCAGAGGTGCCTTTCAAAGATTCTTTCATGCACACAAACATATAAATGAACATCTTTCTTATTAATGTACACAAAGCATCAAATATATTATTTCACAGTTTTTTTTCCAAATAATGTATTTTGGAAAGCTTCCCATATGTGCACATAGAGATCATCTTTCTTCTTTGGTGACAGGCAGTTCATTCTATGAATACTGACTGTATATATATAATTATTTCTCTATTGGCAGACATTCAGGTTGGTCCTAGTAGCTGTCATTTCTTCTTCTATTAATTATAATAGGGCAATAAACATTCCTCCACATTTATTTTGACTTTTGTAGGCAAACATACTTGATAAGTACAGATACCTTACGATCCAATAGGTTTACATTTGATAAGGCACTGGCCAAAATTGCCCCGAAAGTCCAACCAGTCTAAATTTCCAACTACATGAGCACTATTTCTCCATGGCTTTGACAAACTTTACTTTTTATGAATCTGACAGGTAAGAAAATAAAATACCATTGTTCAAGTTTGCGATAAGATTCTAAGACTGAATGGCAAAGGTCTACCATACCTCCTTAATTTACTTTTATAGAATGCAGCATTCTTTCATTTATTTGTCCCCATTTTCCCCATAATTTCTATCTCATGCTTCTCACTCACCATCAGCAAGTTTTGTTAAACCTACTTCTGAAATCCACACTGAATCTGTCCGCTTACCCTGTCTGCATTATCACCAAACCAGTCCAAGCCCACACGCACTTCCTATGGCAGCCTCCTGACCCTTCTCTGCTTCACAACCTCCCACACCCTCAAAGTCCTGCCACCCCTTAAATGCACCAGATTCAGGCCCATCCACCCACTCCAAGGTCTTGCTGTTCCCTCTGCTTGAACTGATTTTCTCCTGGTATTAATCCAGTTTCTTCTCTACATGGCTGGCTCATCACTCAGGTCTTTAGCTGAAATGTCACATCCTTAGAGACAGGCCTTCCCTCAGTAGTTCAGTTCAGTCTCTCAGTTGTGTCTGACTCTTTGCGACCCCATGAACCGCAGCACGCCAGGCCTCCCTGTCTGTCACCAACTCCCTGAGTCCACCCAAACACATGTCCATCGAGTCGGTGATGCCATCCAACCATCTCATCCTCTGTCGTCCCCTTCTCCTCCTGCCCCCAATCCTACCCAGAATTAGGGTCTTTTCCAATGAGTCAACCCTTCACATGAGGTGACCAAAGTATTGGAGTTTCAGCTTCAACATCAGTCCTTCCAATGAACACCCAGGACTGATCTCCTTTAGGATGGATTGATTGGATCTCCTTGCAGTCCAAGGGACTCTCAAGAGTCTTCTCCAACACCACACTTCAAAAGCATCAATTCTTCGGCGCTCAGCTTTCTTCACCGTCCAACTCTCCCATCCATACATGACCACTGGAAAAACCATAGCCTTGACTAGACGGACTTTTGTTGGCAAAGTAATGTCTCAGCTTTTAAATATGCTATCTAGGTTGGCCATAACCTTCCTTCCAAGGAGTAAGCGTCTTTTAATTTCATGGCTGCATTCACCATCAGCAGTGATTCTGGAGCCCCCCAAAATAAAGTCTGACACTGTTTCCACTGTTTCCCCATCTATTTCCCATTAAGTGATGGGACCAGATGCCATGATCTTAGTTTTCTGAACGTTGAGCTTTAAGCCAACTTTTCCACTCTCCTCTCTGCCATGATCTTAGTTTTCTGAACGTTGAGCTTTAAGCCAACTTTTCCACCTTCATCAAGAGGCTCTTTAGTTCTTCTTCACTTTCTGCCATAAGGGTGGTGTCATCTGCATATCTGAGGTTATTGATATTTCTCCCGGCAATCTTGATTCTAGCTTGTGTTTCTTCCAGTCCAACGTTTCTCATGATGTACTCTGCATATAAGTTAAACAAGCAGGGTGACAATATACAGCCTTGACGTACTCCTTTTCCTATTTGGAACCAGTCTGTTGTTCCATGTCTAGTTCTAACTGTTGCTTCCTGACCTGCATACAGGTTTCTCAAGAGACAGGTCAGATGGTCTGGTATTCCCATCTCTTTCAGAATTTTCCACAGTTTATTGTGATCCACACAGTCAAAGGCTTTGGCCAGGGAAATAATTTATGCAACCACTAAGCCCCACCCCTAGTCATTCCTTATCATGTCCCCTTGTTTAGTTTCTTTCCTATTACTTAGAATAAACCAAAATATTATGTCTCTTACTCCCTACCACACTTCTGCAGTTATGTATAGTTCACACCTCTTTACAGCACTGGGCATCTCATATAAGTGGAATGAGAGAACACGTAGTCTTCCTTAACTAGTTTTTTTCACTTTAGCACACTATCTGTGGTTCATTCATGTTTTAGTATGAATCTGGTCTTCATTCCTTTTTACTGGCAACTATACCACCCTATGGATATACCACACTTTGTTACACCACTCATCAACTGACATCTGAATTGTTTCCACGTTTGGGGTGTTGTGTGGATTCATGTTTTCACTACTCCCAGGAACAAACTTCTGGGTCATTCAGTAACTCTATGCTGACCTCCGGAGAAGGCAATAGCACCCCACTCCAGTACTCTTGCCTGGAAAATCCCATGGATGGAGGAGCCTGGTAGGCTAGAGTCCATGGGGTTGCTAAGAGTCGGACACGACTGAGTGACTTCACTTTCACTTTTCCCGTTCATGCACTGGAGAAGGAAATGGCAACCCATTCCAGTATTCTTGCCTGGAGAATCCCAGGGATGGTGAAGCCTCGTGGGCTGCCATCTATGGGGTCATACAGAGTCGGACACGACTGAAGCGACTTAGCAGCAGCAGCATGCTCATCTCTGGAGTAACTGCCACACTGTTTCTCAAAGCAGTTGTAATATTTCACATCAGCAATGCATGACTCCAAAGAAAGACAACGTCAAAGAATATTCAAACTACCATACAATCGAGGGCAGGAGAAGAAGGTGGCGGCAGAGGATGAGATGGTTAGATGGCATCACCAACTCAATGGACATGAGTTTGAGCAAACTTGGGGAGATAGTGAAGAACAAGAAAGCCTGGCATGCAGCAGTTCATGGGGTTGCAAAGAGTCAGACACAACTTAGCAGCTGAACAACAATGTATGGGAGTTCTAGTTTAACAACTTATTACCTTTTTTTTTTCCCTTTCTTACAGCCATTCTACTGGGTGTGAAGAAGCTCAACTGTTCAAACACTAGACAATCTGAGCCAAAAAGGATGACTGCAACGGGTCAAGACACAAACACACTAAATCCATGAGTCCACAATGACAATGAAAAACAACTGACTGGTCAGCTTTGGTGAAGTCTGGAAAACCAGCTCAATATTTTGAAAGAAAATAGAGAAAGATAATTAAGCATTTATCTGTCTTTTCTAAGGGTCATCTTTTCAGGTTAACCAAATAGTTGACGAAAGTAAGCTTACTTTTGTAAAAGAATGTGAGCTAATAAATGAATGCATGAGAATTAGAAAATTGCTATTTGGCAACCCCTAATAAATTAGTAATGATCAATAGCTGCCAAGACCACTTTATAGAAGTATGCAGTATCTATTATGGAATATTCTTCCCATTCAGAGAGCAGGCTGGTGTAAACTTACACAGTATCTGCAAACACACTTTCAGGCAATCTCTAATACAAAAGCCCATTTTAAAATACAAATTATTACAATGAGAACCTACTGTATAGCACAGGGAACTCTACTCAGTGCTCTGTGGTGACCTAAGTGGTAAGGAAATCCAAAACAGAGGGGATATATGCATATGGATAGTTAATTTGGTCTGCTGTACAATAGAAAATAACACAACATTGTAAAGCAACTATACTCCAGAAAAAAATTTTTTTAAATAAAAGTGGAAAAAAATACAAATTACAAGCAGTATTGCCCAAGTATTTTCAGAAAACCAACAGATTAAATGAAGCAGCAATCTTAACATAAAACCTATAATTGAGGAAATAAAGGATCATAAAGCCAAATACAAGATTTTAAAATAATTATTGGGCTTCCCTTGTGGCTCAGCTGGTCAAGAATCCACCTGCAATGTGTGAGACCTGGGTTCGATCCCTGGGTTGGGAAGATCCCCATGAGAAGGAAAAGGCTATCCACTCCAGTATTCTGGCCTGGAGACTGTCTAGTCCATGGGGTCACAAAGAAAGACATGTTTTTTTCCAATAGTCATGTATGGATGTGAGAGCTGGACTATAAAGAAAGCTGAGTGCCAAAGAACTGATGCTTTTGAACTGTGTTGTTGGAGAAGACTCTTGAGAGTCCCTTGGACTCCAAGGAGATCCAACCAGTCAATCCTAAAGGAAATCAGTCCTGAACATTCATTGGAAGGACTGATGATGAAGCTGAAGCTTCAATACTTCAGCCACCTGATGCAAAGAACTGACTCACTGGAAAAGACACTGATGCTGGAAAAGGTTGAAGGCAGGAGAAGGGGACGACAGAGGATAAGATGGCTGGATGGCATCACTGACTCGATGGACATGAGTCTGAGCAACCTCCAGGAGTTGGTGATGGACAGGGAAGCCTAGCATGCTGCAGTCCATGGGGTCACCAAGAGTCACACACGACTCAGCAACTGCACTGAATTGAAAGTCATTACTGTATTCCCAGAAAGATACTAGAAGATCCACTGGAGAAACTGAAAGGTAAAATTTGATTATGCAGTAAAGCCAGTATGTGGTCTGATTGGTAGGAAACACAGAGCAAGAGAACTTAATAGTGAGGTGGAAAGACAAAGTAGTTTTCCCAGAATTATATTAGGCAGAAGGACCATGTAGATTGAAAAGTGAAAGAACACTGCAAACACTGTTCACTACCACTCAGGTGGACACTTCCTAAGCTCTTTACTTGTACTATCTCACTTCTCTTTACAGAAACTATTCACAATAAATACTAGTACCAGAGGACAATTAAAATAAGGGTTAAAAAATTTTGAACCATTCAAATTTAATTTGCAGTAATGACTGGCAAGGTTATTCAGACTTATCTTCATCCTAAAAATAGAAAATACTTTAATTAGTTAAAAAAAAAATCATTGTAGATCTTAGAATATAGTAGAAAACTACCAGTCTAATCCTGGGGGAAAAAAAAGTCAAAATCCAGAAGAGAAAGCAAATTACCAGAGCACCAAAATCACTGATCCTATGAAGGTATCTGCCCATTCAGCAAAGTTTGTTTTCGGTTCTGAGGCTTGAAGAGGCAAAGGGAGAGCAGTCAAGAACCAAAGCCTGTCCCAGCAGCACATCTAATAGGACACGGTATTTACTGAGCTGAGACCCGAGAGTACCTTAGGTAAAAATGAACCAGAAAGTAGTCAAGGCCCAAAACTTCTCCCAAGATACTGGAAATGTAAATCTCAAAGGTGGACTGTGGCAGCAAATGAGGCACAGTTCTGGAAAAGAAGCAAACTAGAGCATAGGACCAAAATATCAAAAATGAAAGGGAGAAACCAAAAAAAAGAAAAGAAAAAAAAGGGGGGAGTACCAAAGAGAGGATGAGAGGAGGACAGAGTGAGAAGGTGGAATACATGGTTAATTAGAGCCACAGAAGAAGAAAACAGCAAAACCGAACAGGAAATACATGAAGAGATAACGGCTATAAACTGAGTGCTGAAGGTACCAATCCATACATGTAAGAAGCCCAAGAACTCATAAGCAAGAGAAACAAAGATACCATATGTAGACTAAAGAGTGAAATAGCAGAAAAGACATAGAAGAATTAAAACAAACCGAACAAGAGATGAAGATGAAAAGAGATTTCAAAAAGAAAAGAGTAATTTGTCAAGAAAATCCTGAAAACCTGAAGATAAAAATCTTATATACAAACTGAAATGAAAAATGCCAAGCTAGAATTCTATAACCAGCAAAAACTGTCTAAAAAGGAAGATGAAATAGAGACATTTTCAGGGAAAATAAAAAAGAATTCATTATCAGTATATTCACACTAAAGAAAACACAAAAGATGTCCCTCAGCCAGAAGGAGAATGAACCCACATGAAAGCACAGAAAATCAGAAAAATAAGCATGATGAAAAAACAATACATACGAGCAAGACTAAGTAAATAATGATTATGTAAAATAATTCCTTCTAGGATTTAAAAATACATATACAATTAAAATGCCTAGTAGCAACAGCACAAAAGTTGTGGGGACAAGGTAACTTGAGTTCTAGAAGGTTCTCCCATTTTCCAGAGACAATGAAAGCACTAAATTTGTGAGATACTAATAAGTCAAAGATATGTGATGTAATCCCTAGGGTAGCCACAAAAAGAACAGTAAAACAATATTTAATCACAGAAACGGTAAGTTTGAATAAGGAACACTTGATTAATGCAAAAGAAAGCCACATAGAATATGAAGTACAAAGAGAAGACCCAATAAAGGTGCTATGTTTAAGCCTAAGTATATTAATAGTTCGGGCTTCCCTGGTGGCTCAGACGGTAAAGAATCCACCTGCAATGCAGGAGACCTGGGTTTGATCCCTGGGTTGGGAAGATCCCTTGCAAGAGGGCATAGCAACCCACTCCAGTATTCCTGCCTGGAGAATGCCCATGGACAGAGGAGTCTGCTGGGCTCCAGTCCATGGGGTTGCGAAGAGCTGAGTGACTAAGCACAGCACATGTAACAGTTCAACTACACGTTTAAAAAAAAAACCCCAAACTGCAATTAAGACACCTTTTAGAAGAATGAGCTGAAAATAAAAATCTCAACTGTACTGCTGCTTACCAAAGTCACGTCTTAAAAATATACAAGGTTACTGACAAGTTGAAAAATGTGAGAAAAGATATGCCATGCCAGAACTAATCAAAGAAAGCTCGTGCAACTGAACAAATATCAAACAAAATAATGTTAAGGCAAAACCATGAGAGATAAAAGAGGAGCATTTCACAAGTATAAAGGGTACAATCCCAGAGGAACAATTCTAAAACTTAACAGTCTACAAAAATCTGTAACGGAAAAAAAAAAAATCAACAAACACAAAATAAGAAGACAGTCAAGACTACAATAAAAGCTAGAAATTTAAACACATTTTTTTTGGGAACTGACAGAATAAGATGACCAAAAATAAGAATCTGTAAGATTAAACATAGGAGAAGGCAGCGGCACCCCACTCCAGTACTCTTGCCTGGAGAATCCCATGGACGGAGGAGCCTGGTAGGCTGCAGTCCATGGGGTCGCTAAGAGTCAGACACGACTGAGCGACTTCACTTTCACTTTTCCCTTTTGTGCACTGGAGAAGGAAATGGCAACCCACTCCAGTGTTCTTGCCTGGAGAATCCCAGGGACGGGAGAGCCTGGTGGGCTGCCATCTGTGGGGTCGCACAGAGTCAGACACAATGGAAGCGACTTAGCAGCAAGATTAAACATAAAATCAACAAATTTGGCCCAACATAAAACACAGCACCACATCAAATGTGGGAAACACACTTTTTCCACAACTGTACATACAGCCTCTAACAAAGGGCATAAAGGAAGTCTCAACAAATTCTGAAGACCAGAATCACATGGGAGACTTTCTATGAACATAGTAGAATTAAGGTAAAACCCCATCATAAAAAGACAACAGGAAGGGACTTCCTTGGTGATCCAGTGGCTAAGACTTTGCTCAGAAGGCCTGGGTTTAATTCCTGGTCAGAGAACTAGATACCGCTAGCTGTGACTAAGAGTCTGCATGCCGAAACTGAAGAACCCACATGCTGCAAAGACCGAAGATGCCACAGCCACAACTAAGACCCAGCACAGCTCAATAAATATTTTTTAAATAATTTTAAAAATAAGCGTACAACAAAGTTCCAAATGTTCTGATGTTAAACCACACATTTCTTTAGGAGTTAACAAGATACTTATTAGAATTTAGAAAGTATTTTTACCTGAATGAGACTTAGAAGACATCACAAGTCATAGAATGCACTTAAACCCATGTTTAGAAGGAAATGTACAGTCTGTGGTGCTAGTATTTGAAAGATCAAAAATCAATGATCAGGATGATGTCAGTGAAATGGCAGAGCAAGGACCTCTTGAAAATTCTTTCCTCCATAAAAGCAGTGGCAATGTAACAGGGAAGAACAAAACCTGACTCCATGTTGGATCTGTTTCTTCCACTTTAATCTTTGCTTCCTTTTGTTCCTGATACTCTCATCACTGAAAGGATGCTGTCTGTGGCTGTAAGCATACATAATGGCCTGCCTCAGGGAACCCTGCCCTCTGCCTGATGTTAAACTAAAGTGCCTTTGTTCAGCTCACAGGGAGACACCTTGGCCTTGCCCAAGTGTGAGTGCCTGCAGGAAGAAGAAATGAACACATCCCCTTCCTGAGGCTGGCTAAATTAGGAGATACTTTGCAAGACTCATGGCCTTTTTACTTTACTTCCTCCTTCCCTTCTCTGCTCCAAAAAAGAAACTGGGATCCAGACTCTAAGACTTTAAGTCCAGCATCTTCTCGGGACGCCCAGCTTTCCAAATACAGTCGCTATCCCTTGCCTCAACACCTCAACTCCCGATTCCTGGCCTGTTGTGTAGCAAGAAGATCAAGCTTGGACTTGGTGACAAGAATATCAGCAAAAATTGTCAGATGAACTTTTTCAGAACTCTGAAAATTAAACAAAAGCTTGCAGGGATCAAAAACATGATCTAAACCACAAATACAAAAGATCTGAAGCTCAGTAAAAACAGCACACTTTTGTGGCCTTTTAATTTGGACTATTCCCATCTCCTTCTCCCTAGCTCTCCAGCAAGGTTGAAAACCAAGAACTCACTGTCACAGGGAAGATTGTTAATAGCATCCTAGAAGCCACCAGAAGGGGCTCAAACCATTCCCAGAGGTTGTCATTACTTGATTTTTCCGGTAGTTCTGTGGAAGTTTCCATTTTTCTAGGCCGTCTTTGGAGCTCACTGAAAATGAGCAAGCTTTCTCTAAGTTTGTCAAACAATCAAAGGCAACTGTTAACCATCTGGTGCCTCAAGTAGTACTAACAGTTCAGGCAAACAACAGACCACAAAAAACACTTACTGGGAAAAGTGGGGGAATAAGATACCCCACAGGGGACTTGAAATAGCTCAACATGCTCCTGTGAAATCTGGAAGGCCCTAAGCTCTCACTTCGATTAACATTGAGGCTCTGCACTAGCAGGGAAGTGAAGGCTACTGTAGAGTCAATAAGCTGTAAGGCTCAGTGAGGAAGGCATGCTGGGCCCCTTGGCAAAGACCAAGGGACTGATTAGTTCTAGGCATGTAAGGAGATTTCTGCCCAGTCATTAGCTGACCACTAAGATAACCAAAAAGATTTCAGTGGACACATGAAGAAAAAAATAAACTTCACAGATTTAGCTGAGAAAAAGTCACTGAGTAACAACAAAGAGAATGGCAAACTCTGAAGAGAACAAATAATCTGATTTTCAGACTTGTCATTTAAATAATTTAGGGTCCCCCTTTCAATTCAAAATTTACAAAATATGCAAAGAAAATGTTTTTTCTCATTCACAGGGGAAAAAGAGATGACTTGACTTAGATTAGGCATTTCAAGTACTAGATCAAGACTTCAATCAGCTATAATATTTTAACTATGTTTTGAATTTGTTATAGTATTGCTTTTGTTTTACTTTTTTTTTTGGCCACAAGGCATGTGCTATCTTAGCTCACCAATCGAGGACTGAACCTGCGCTCTGTGCGTTGGAAGGTGAAGGCCTAACCACTGGACACCAAGGAAGTCCCTGTCAACTGTGTTTGAAGAGCTAGAAGAGAAAACGGCCGAGACACTACAGTGTAAGGACAATGTCTCACCTGTGAGAGGAAAACCAATATGGAGTTTGCACCACTAAAGGAGCCCTCTACCACAGTGCCGGAGGCCACTGAGGCAGCGGCTTACATATGCCTCAGCCTGAATGGAACCTGGCCTTCTGACCATATTTTCTTAAACACAGGCATCCAGAACATTTGCCCATGTTTCAACTCTAGATACTTACGCAACCCTCTAGACAGCCTATCCCTTAGAAGCAAATGTCTCCTTTCTTGTGGGCCAATCACAACTTTTGCCAGACAATTCTGACAACTTTGTAGCCCTTATGGCTTTTGCCATTGTCATCCCTTGACTGCTTCTATTCTTTGGAAGGCTCTTTCAGTTTTACCTAAATCTGTGTCTCCTAAATTGAAATTACTAAGACTCCAAGTAAACTCTTATTTTTTCTTCTGTTTATCTTGGCAGGGTCTTAGGACTTAAACAGGCAGAGGAAAGAATCAGTGAATCTGGAGATAAGTCCACTGAGATTATCCAGTCTGAGGAAGATAAAGAAAAAGGAATGAAGCAAAATGAGCAGTCTCAGATACCTCTGGGATACAATCTAGAAGTCCCAAAAAGAGAGGACAGAGAAAAAGGGGGAAAAATATGTGAAGAAAAAAATCAACAACAGAGAGAATAAATAACCCCAAAAGAATTTGCTAGAAAATGAAAACCATCAAGACAACTCCATACATCATCAAGAAAGTATATTGAAAAATATCTGCATATGAATGGACCCATGCAGTTTAAACCCATGTTCAGGGTCAACTGTTCTATTGAAATTAAACTACTACTAATCTGAACTAGACTGTCATGAATTCAAATGCTAGTTGTAACCTCCAAAGCAGCCATTAAGAAATTAACTCAGACAATACCATGAAACGATTTCCCTGGTGGTCCAGTGGTTAAGAATCTGCCTTGCAATGCCAGGGACACCAGTTCAATCCCTGGTCCAGGAAGATCCCAAAGCCACTGGGCAACAAGGCCCGTGCGCCACAACTACTGGACCTGTGGCTCTGGAGTCCATCAGTCGCAACTACTGAAGCCCAGCCACCATGGAGCCCATGCTTTGCAGCGAGAGAGGCCACCACAGTAAGAAGCCTGCACACTGCAACTGCAGGGTGGCCCCTGCTCTCTACAACAGCAAAATGCAGCCAAAGGAAAAAAAAATACTATAAAGGACAATGAAATTAAAATGATACACTAGAAAGTATCTACTTAAAGCAGTTAATGAGGAATAGAGAAACAAAAAACCATGATACCTGGAAAACCAACAGCAGAATGGTAAAATGTATACCTTGCTGTTACTGTTTAGTCGCTAAGTTGTGTCTGACTCTTTTGTAACCCCATGGACTTAGCCCGCCAGGTTCCTCTGTCCATGGAATTTTCCAGGCAAGAATACTAAAGTGGGTTTCCATTTCCTTCTCCAGGGGATGTTCCCGATTCAGGGATTAAACCCACGTCTCCTGCTTGACAGGTGACTTCTTTACCACTGAACCACCAGGGAAGCCCTAGATGTATATCCTACTTTACCATTAATTACATTAAATGTAGGTAAACTAAACTGTCCAGTTAAAAGATTTTTTAAAATGGATTTTAGAAAACCATGATCCAAATATATGCTGTGCAGAAAAGACACTTTAGGTTCAAAGAAACAGGTTAAAAGTAAAAAGATGGAAATACATACATACATATATACACACACATATATATACATACATACACACACATATATATACATACATAAATATATATATATATATATATATATATATATATATATATATATATGCTGCTGCTGCTAAGGCGCTTCAGTCGTGTCCGACTCTGTGCGACCCCATAGACGACAGCCCATCAGGCTCCCCCGTCCCTGGGATTCTCCAGGCAAGAACACTGGAGTGGGTTGCCATTTCCTTCTCCAATGAATGAAAGCAAAAAGTGAAAGGGAAGTCGCTCAGTCGTGTCCGACTCCTAGTGACCCCATGGACTGCAGCCTACCAGGCTCCTCCATCCATGGGATTTTCCAGGCAAGAGTACTGGAGTGGGGTGCCATTGCCTTCTCCATATATCTATGTGTGTATATATATATATACACACACATACATACATATATATATATATACACACACACACACATACATACATATATATATATATCCTGCAACGAGTAACTAAAAGAAAACTGGAGTGGCTACACACTAATATCAGAAAAAATAAACCATGAGACAAAAATTGTTATTAGAGACAAATAACGACATTTTATAATGATAAAAGGGTCAATCTATCAAAATACAGCAGTTATAAACACAGATGAACCTAAAAGCAGAACACTAAAATATATGAAGTAAAAACTGACAGAACTGATAGGATAAATAGGTATTTCACAGTAATAGTTGGAAATATCAATACCACAATTTCAATAGTGAAAAGAACAAGAAGACAGAAGATCAGCAGGAAAAAGAAGACGTGAACACTATGAACCAGCTAGAACCAAAAGCTATCTCTAACACACTCCATCCAATAACAGCAGAAATTACAGCTTTCTTAAGTGGATACTGAACATTCTCCAAGACAGACCAAATGTAATTGCATAAAACAACAACAAATCATACAAAGAATATTCTCTGAACACAACAGTCATAAATCTGTAAAAGAAAAAAATAGAAAATTCATGAATATATGGAAATTAAACATAGGCAGTAGCTCAAAGAAGAAATCACATGGAAAAGACAAAATGAATGAAAAAACAAAATATTAAAATTTAAGTCATACAGTGAAAGCAATACTTAGAAAGTTATAGTTGTAAGTGGCTATACTAAAGAAGACTTTTAATGAATTACCTAACATTATGCCTTATGTAACTAGAAAAACAGCCAGGAAACAAAACCAAGAAGCAAGCAGAAGAAACAAAGTAACAAAGGTTAAAGCAGAAATAAAGACTAGAAAAACTATAGATAAAAGTCAATAGTACCAAAAGTTAGTTCTTTGAAACACTTGCAAAATTGACAAACCTTAAGCTAGACTGATCATGGGAAAGAAAAAAAAAAAAAAGGATCAAGGACTCAAATTACTGAAATCAGTAATGAAAGTGGCAACATTACTACCAACCTTAAAAGAAAAAGGGATTACAGAAACTAAAAGAGGTCACTATCTCTTGTATAACTGTATGTCAAATTAGAAAACCTATGTGAAATAAATGTTTACAAAGGCACAAACTACTGAAACTGATATAAAAAGAAATAGGCAATTTGAATCTATCTACAACAAGCAAACACCCTGAACAATAATCAAAAAACTTCCCACAAAGAAAAGTCGAGGGCCAAATAGCCTTATTGGTGAATTCGTCAAGGCTTAAAAAGAAATTACAATTCTTCATAATTACAATTACGTTCTTCAAATTACAATTCTTCACCTTCCCACTCAAAAAAAAGGGTAGAGGAGAGAATACTTAACAACTCAGTCATGAGGTCAGTATGCCCCGATAACCAAAAGTAGACAGAGACATCACAAGAAAATCAGACCTATAGCCCTTATGAATATAAATACATAAATTCTTCACAAAATGCTAGCTATACAACTGTGGTAGCATATAAAAGGATTACACATCATGACCCAATCAGACTTTTCCCCCAAATGCAAGGCTGATTCAACACTTGATAATTGATCAGTGAAATATACCATACTAGGACAAAAAGTACTTAATCATCTCAACAGATCCATAAAAAGTATTTGACAAAATAAAACACCCATTCCTGATTTAGAAAATTCCATAAACTACGGACAGAAAGGAACAACCTCAACCTGATAAAGGGTTTCTACAAAAACCCAATATCTACAAAAACCCAATATCTAACCTTATACTTAATGGTCAAAGACGGAAAACTTTCCCCATATGACTGGAATAAGACAAGAATGCCTACTTCTTATAATTTTTACTCAATATTGCATTGAAGGTTCTAGTGAGAGCAACTGGGCAGAAAAAATAAAAAGACATTTAGATTGGAAAGGAAAAAAGAAAACTATTTGCAGAAGACATGATCTTAGATAAAGAAAGTCCTAAGGAATACACAAAAAAACAAGAGCTAACAGTTTAGCAAAGTGGCAGATATTAATACAACATCAATACACAAGAATAGCTCTATTTCTATACACTAGCAATGAATAACCTGAAAATGAAATTAAGAAAAAATTTCATTTACAACAGCATTTAAAAAAAACTTACAAATAAAATACAGAGACATACATAGAAAACTATAAAGCACTGTTGAAAAGAAATCAAAGATTTCTCATGGTCATTGGTTGAAAGACTTACTATTAAAATAGCAATAGTCTCCAAATCAATCTACAGATCAAACTCTCAACTGCTTGTTCTGCAGAAATTAACAACCTGGTCTTAAAATTCATATGGAAATGTAAGTGACCGTGAATACCTCAAGCCACCTGCGTGTTGGAAGACATATTTCCCAATTTCAAAATATACTACCAAGCTACAGTAATCAAGACTGTGTGGTACTGGCTTTATCAGTGGGATAGAACTACGAGTTCAGAAATAAATCCTGACATTTATGGTCAACTGATTTTCTACAAGAATGCCAAAATTATTCAGTGGGGAAAGAATATTCTTTGACAAATAGTTCTTGGACAATTGAGTATCTGCATGCAAAAGAATGAAGCTGGGATGCTCATCCTACAACACATTTAAAAATTAACAAAAAATGGACCATAAAGCTAAATGTGATAACTAAAGCTAGAAAACTTAGAAGACAACATAGGGATAAACCTTTGCAACACTGGATCAGCCAATGATGTCTCAGATATGATACCAAAAATACTAGCAACCAAAAAAGGGCAAAAATAAATGAATCAGACTTCATCAAAATTAAAAACTTTAGTGCTAGAAGAGAAGACACTATCAATAAAGTGAAGAGACAACCCACAGAATGGAGAAAATATCTGCAAATCATATATCTGATAAGAGTGTAACATCTAGGCTATATAAAGAACTCAAAGCTCAACAGTAAAAAAATAAATAAATAAAATTAGCTAGGGATTTAAAGAGATATTTGTTCAAATAAACTACAAAATAGCCAATAAGCTCAACATCATCAGAAAAATCAAAGTGACAATGAGATAACACTTTACACCCACCAGAATGGCTATAATAAAAAAGATAATTAAAATCACTGATGAGGATCTCGAAACCCTCATACATTGTTGGCTGGAAAATAGAATGGGGCAGCTTCTTTGGAAAACAGTTGGGCAGTTTATCAAAAAGTTAAACAGTGAGATACTACATGATCCAAAAACTCACTCTAGGTATGTACCTAAGAAAACTGAAAACATATTTCCATGTAAAAACTTCTGTATAAATGTTCTTAACAGTGTTATTCATAATAGCCAAAAGCAGAAACAACCCAAAATAGTCATTTTCATGAATGGATAAAGAAAATGTGACATGTCCATATTATGGAATATTAATCAACCAAAACAAGGAACGATGTTCTGATTCATGGTACAACATGGATGGATGTTGAAAATACTATGCTAAGTGAAAGAAGCCCAACATAAAAGACCAAATATTCCATCATTCCATAAATGAAATACCCAGGGTAGGCAAATTCATGGAGATTAAAAGCAGATTCGTGGTGCCAAGATATGGGAGAATGGTAGATAGGAGTGACATTTAATAGGTAGGGGGTCTTCTTTTTATGTGATGAAAATGTTGTGGAACTAAGAAAGGAATGATATGGTTTCACAATTTTTTGAGTACACTAAAACCAATGAATGTTGTACATACAGTATCTAAAATACCATACTCTAAGTACGTCCACTTCAAGAACCTAGAAAAACAATCAATAAAACCCAAAGAAAGTAATAGGAAGAAAAAAACTAACTGACGTACAAAAATACATCAGCGTGGGATACACAATTCAAAGCCAAAAGTTCATCTTTAAAACAACAAACTAAAAGGAAAAAAAAAGTACAGATTATCATTGTCAAGATGTCAGTAAATATACTGGCAACAAAATGAAACAGTGTCTACTGAATGAAGAAAGTATTTGCAAATCCTATATCTGATAAGAGGTTAATGTTCAAAATACATTGAAAATATATACAACTCAAAACCAAAAAAAAAAAAAAAAAAAACACCACCAAAATTTAAAAGAAAAAAATGGGCAGAGGATCCAAACAGACATTTTACAGAGAAGATACACAGATGGCCAAAAGGTATATGAAAAGATGGTTTACACATCACTAATCAGGGAAATGCAAGTCAAAACCACAATGAGTTATCACCTCACACTTGTTAAGAGGGTTATTATCAAAAAGAAAAAATAACGAGTGTTGGTGAGGGTGCGGAGAAAAGGAAGCCCTGCGCGCTGTAGGTGGGAACTGGTATAGCCACTACAGGAAACAGTATGGAGGTTTAAAAATTAAAACTATCATATGATCTTGAAATTCTCTTTCTGGTTATTTATCTGGAGAAAATGAAAACACAACTTGAAAAGATACACGCAACCCCATGCAGGCTCACGGCAGCATTAGTTACAAATGCCAAAATACGGACACAGCCAAAGGGTCTATCAATAGATAAATGGATAAATACAGTGTAAATAGAATATTCACCAGAATATTGCTGCTTAGTTGCACAGTCGTGTCCCACTCTTTGCGACCCATGGACTATAGCCCACCATGCTCCTCTGCCCATGGAGATTTTCCAGGCAAGAATACTGGAGTGGGTTGCCATGCCCTCTTCCAGGGGATCTTCCCAACCCAGGGATCAAAACCAGATATCCCACATTGCCGGCATATTCTTTAACATCTGAGCCACCAGGGAAGCCCAAATATTATTCAGCTGTTAAAAAAAAAAAAAAAAAAGAAACCTTGCCATTTGTGACAACACGTATGGAGGGCATTATGCTAAGGGAAATAAGTCAGACAAGGACAAGTATTACATGACCTCACTTACACATGGAATCTAAAGATGAAAAAAATATTGGCACCAAGTTCACAGATACAAAGACAGATTGGAGACTGTCGGATGTGGGGTGGGGAGAAATGGGGAATGAGTGAAGAAAATCAAAAAATATCAACTTCCAATTACAAAATAAGTCAAAGGGATGTAATGTACAGCCTGGTAACTACAGTTGGCTCAGCAGTAAACAATCCGCCTGCCAAGGAGGATCTTCACTGCAGCATGTAATCACCTCTTGTTGTGGGTTTAGTTACCCTGCAGCACATGGGGTCTCAATTCCCCAACCAGCGATGGAACTGCATCCCCTGCATTGAAAGGCAGATTCTCAACCACTGGACCACCAGGAATGTCCCAAACCCATGTATTTTTTTTTAGAATGAGAAAAGTCAAATGAACAGATGTAGAAAAACCTGAAATCATTTAACCCCCAATCATGACTTTCAAAAAGCCTTCTCAGCAAATTCTAAAAATAAATTAATTTCCTTAGCCAAGTAAAAGAGTATCTAAAAAACTTCAGCTAACACTTAATGGTGAAATGCTGAAGATGCCCATTCCTGTAACCCCTCCTACAAGACCAGAAACAAGACAAAAGATGCTTGTTATTGTCACTTCTATTCAACACTCTACTGCATAACCGAAGCCAGTGAAATAAGTAATGGGAAAAAAGTAGAAGGACTGGAAGGAAGAACAAAACATTCCTAATCTGCAGACAATGTATTTATGTATGTAGAAAATTCCTTAAGAATCTATAAGTAAACTCTTGATGGTGTTTAGCAAGTTTATCAAGTAAATTTATCAAGTTCACTGAAAGTAATATGCAAAAAGCTTTTTTTCTATGTACTAGAAAATAATTAGGAAACAAATTTTTAAATAATTCCATCTATAATATTATCCAAAGAGTCAACCAAGAAGGCTTTTCAAAGATTAACACAAGAAACATCCTCATTTCCTCAAAAAAGAGGAAGATTTCTGAAGTATGGCATGAAAATGCTAACTGAAAATTTTAAAATATCAATTAATTGGAACTATCTTAAAATGAAGAACTTATCCTCATTAAAAGACAACATTAGGAGACTAAAAAAGATAAGCCCCAAATGCGGGTAATATTAGCAATGCATATATCCAACAAAGGTCTCCGCCAGAATAAATACTGCCTACAAATCTGACTCACCCAACTGAGAACAGCATCCACGACTTTGCATAACTACAGGGTAGAACAGTATCTGAAGTGGCCAACAACAGCATGAAAATGTTAAAACCTCAGTAGGTATTCGGAAGATACAAATTTTAAACCATAATGAGGTAACACTCCATCCACAAGAACAGCTACATGAAAGAGAGTTGATAATTTCAGTACTTGACGCTGGTACGAAGCAGCTGGCACTAACACACCCCGCTGGTGGGAAAGTACCGTAAAATAGTACAGCCTCTCGGGGAAAGTTTGGAACTATCTACCAATTTTAAAGAATCTCAAACTTAGGGAGCTCGTGTGCCAGGATTCATGCACAATAAAATTCATTCCATCACTGTTTAACAGCCCCAAACTAGAAACAACCTAAATGCTGAACATCAAAACTGAATAACTGTTAGGTATTTCATGATATTGTATACAGCTATCAATGTTAACAAATGTTACAGTTGCATGCAATATGAATGCGTTTCATAAAACCATATAATAAAGTTCAAATTTTAGATACTTTTTAGTTTTATACACATGGGAATAACATACATCAAGGAAACCACGGAAAAATAATGGTTGCATCTGGAGAAAGGGAAATGTGATCTTTAGGGAAAACATGGGGGTCTTTGGGGGTACTGGTAATGTAAGTAGTACTTATGTGGGTACTATGTAATTTTTTAGTGTGTACAATGGTTTTAGCAATTTCCTAGATAAGTATGCTACCCTTAATTTAGGAAAGTCAAGCAAACCAGTCCAAAAATGAATAAATAATAATCTAAGAAACTAGCGGAAGTTACTAAAATCTAAATACATGATGTATGCATATCACACATATCAAAACTGCAACTAAAATCCTAAGTGTTAGGAGGGTTCTGGGAAGACGGAAGAGGAGGAAGCACCAGGAATCTGTCTCACCAGCTAGGTAACAACTGTACTAGCTGAATCTATAAGGATGAAACTATTTCAGGACTCTGGAGTCTGTTGAAGGTTTGCAACTTCAAAGGGAAAACTCAGAAGGTAAACTGCTGTTAATTTCAGTCATTTCAGCTCTCGGCACGGTAAAAAGCCATCTATGCCCACATGTTCCTGTAACAGTTAGGACATAGTTTGTGGGAGTCAGAGTACGCAAAAAGGACCATCTCCTGCAAATACTGCCATCTGTGCTCTGATCACAAAGGTCCAGACGCAGGTAGGCAGCCATTCTTGCACCTTGTAGTTGCACTATCCAATTGCTACAAGACCCACTGCCTCCAGCTGAAGTGGCTTGCAGAAGATTAAATGGGTTGATGCCATTCCCCCAACCTTGCCTCCCACTTTCATCTTTTATTTTTCACTTTTTCTCATGGGAACCAGATATTAAAGACTAGGGCATTCTAAAACAACTGCATGTATGGGGAAAATTAGAATGCAGCTGCATATGCCCAGGGAAAAGCTCAATAAACACCTGAGAAGACACCTCAGGCTGATCCTTGACAGAGGCAGGCTACGACAATCAAAACAAAGCAAAACCATAAAAAACAGCGAACTATGGGGAAGGAGGAGAATTAATTTTCCAGACTTATCATATTATTAGATTTAAACATACAGCATCCAATGAAAAAAACCACAAGTCATACAAAGAAATAGGATAGTACAGCCCATTCAAAGGAAAAAAAAAAATCAGTAAAACTGTCCCTGAAAAAGACCTAATGGCAGATACGCCAAAAAATTTAAACAATGATTTTGAAAATACTCAAAGAACTAAAGGAGGATGTAAAGAAAGTCAAGAAAACAATGTGTGAAGTAAACAATGGAAATGTCAATAGAGAGAAAACCTAGGAATTTCCTGGCAGTCTGGTGGTTAGGACACTGAACTCTCATTGCCAAGGGCCCAAGTTCAATCCCTGGTCAGAGAACTCAGATCCCACAAGTTGCACAGCAAGGACAAAAAAAGAGAGAGACAGACAGAAAGAAAACCTCAAAAAAAAAAAAAAATTCTGCAGCTGAAAAATGCACTAACTGAAATGAAAATTTCACTAGATAGTTTCAACAGCATATTTGACTAAGCAGAAGAATCAGTGAACCTCAAGATAGCACAATGAAAACTGTCAAGACTTAAGAACAGAAAGAAAAAAGACTTAAGGGATTTCCCTCACGGTCCAATGATTAAGAATTTACCTTGCAATGCAGGGGTATGTGTTCTATCCCTGGTCTGGGAACTACGATCCTACATGCATGCACTCTGGAGCCTGTGCTCTGCAATCAAAGAAGCCACTGCAATGAGAACCCACGTACTGCAACTAGAGAGTAGCCTCAACTAGCCACAACTAGAGAAAGCCTGTACACCACAACGAAGACCCACCACAGGCAAAAGTAAATAAATATTCTTAAATAAAGATTTAAGGTAAGTGAACAGAATATCAGGGACATATGGGACACCATTAAGTAGACTAACAAATTCATCCTGAGAACCCCAGGAGAAGGAGGGGATCTGGGGGTGGAGGCAGAGAGACTATCTGAAGAGATAATAATTAGGAACTTCTGAAATTTGATTAAAATGAATATAAACAATGAAGGTCGAAAAACTCCAAGTGAGGTGAACTCGAACAGACTCACACCAAGCCAAATTATAATCAAATTTTTAAGAGACAAAGACACAGAGAAACTTAAACGGAACAAAGAGAAGCATATCACCACATACAAGGATCCTCAATAAGATTATCAACAGATTTCTTATCAGAAGGCATTGAGGCCAGAAAACAGAGGGCTGTGTTAAAAGAAAAAGAACTCTAAACTGAGTCCTGTATCCAGCAAAACTGTCCTTCAAAAGTGAGGGAGAAATCAAGATATGTCCAGATAAACAAAAGCTGAGGGAGCTTGTGAGCAACCTGCTCTGCAAGAAATGCTCAAAGCAGCCCAGCAAGGGGAAATGAAAGGACCCTGGACAGTAACCTGAAACCACAGGGAGGAAAAAAGATCTCAATACAGGGAAATATATAGGCAATTACAAAAGCAAGCATGATTGTTAACAACGGTTGCTGGCTGTGCCTTTTTTCTACATGATTTAAGAGACTGATACATTTAAGGAAAAAAACAATGTAAAAGATAATATTACTGTAACTTTTGTTTATAACTTCCAATCTTATTGTCTACATAATGTAGGGGACTAACGCATCTGAAAGAATTTTTAGTTTACCTTTTGAGGTACACACTAGTATAAAGACACAATTTTATGACATCAAAAACGGAAAAGGGTGGGGACAGAGCTGCAAAAGAGCAGAAGTTTTTCTATGTTATTGAAGTTAAGCTGCTGTAAAGTCAAATTACAGTCTTATAACTTTGACATTAAATGTAATCCCCATGGCAACCACAAAAATAGCTACAGAATTTACACACCAAAAAATTAAGAAGGAATTTAAACATTTCACTACAAAAACATCAACTATACACAGAGAACAAGAATGAAGGAAATGAGAGACAAAAGGCTATAAGGCATATAGGAAAAATGGTAAAAGTCAGTCTTCTCCTTTGTTGTTGTTTTTCAGTCGCTTAGTCATGTCCAACACTTTGCGACCCCATGGATTGCAGCACTCCAGGCTTCCCTGTCCTTCACCATCTCCCAGAGCTTGCTCAAACTCATGTCCATTGAGTTAGTGATACCATCTAACCATCTTGTCCTCTGTTGTCCTCTTCTCCTCCTACCTTCAATGTTTCCCAGCATCAGGGTCTTCTCTAATGAGTCAGCTCTTCACATCAGGTGGCCAAAATATTGGAGCTTCAGCTTCAGCATCAGTCCTTTCAGTGAATATTCAGGGTTGATTTCCTTTAGGATTGTCTGGTTTGATCTCCTTGCAGTCCAAGGGACTCTCATGAGTCTTTACCACCACAGTTCAAAAGCATCAACCCTTCGGCACTCAGCCTTCTTTATGGTCCAACTCGCACATTCACATGACTACTGGAAAAACTATAGCTTTGACTATGTGGACCTGTGTTGGCAAATTAACGTCTCTCCTTTTTTAATATGCTAAGTTGGTCATAGCTTTTCTTCCAAGGAGCAAGCGTCTTTTAATTTAAAGGCTGCAGTCACCATCTGCATTGATTTTGGAGCCCAAGAAAATAAACTCTGTCACCGTTTCCACTGTTTTTTCCCCATCTATTTGCCATGAAGTGATGGGACTGGATGCCATGAAATCGTTTTCTGAATGTTGACTTTTAAGCCAGCTTTTTCACTCTCCTCCTTTACCTTCATCAAGAGGCTTTTTAGTTCTTCTTCACTTTCTGCCATAAGGGTGGTGTCATTTGCATCTCCAAGGTTATTGATATTTCCCCCTCTGATCCTGATTCCAGCTTGTGCTTCATCCAGCCTGGCATTTAGCATGATGTACTCTGCATATAAGTTAAATAAGCAGGGTGACAATATACAGCCTTGATGTACTCCTTCCCCAATTTGAAACCAGTCCATTGTTCCATGTCTGGCGCTAACTGTTGCTTCCTGACCTGCATACAGGTTTTGCAGGAGGCAGGTAAGGTGATCTGGTATTCCTATCTCTTTAAGAATTTTCCACAGTTTGTTGTGATCCACACAGTCAAAGGCTTTACCGTGGTCAATGAAGCATATGTTTTTCTGGAATTCTCTTGCTTTTTCTATGATCCAAAGGATGTTGGCAATTTGATCTCAGTCTTCTCCTTATCAGCAATTAAATGATGTAAACGGATTAAACTCTCCAATCAAAAAACAGATATGCAGAATGGATAAAAACACTTGATCCCAGAGGTCTCATCTACAAGAGACTCACTTGAGATCCAAAGACAGAAACACAAGGAAAGTGAAAAGACATAAAAAGATATTCCATATGAACAGTAACCAGAAGAGAGCAGGGGTGGCCATACTAATGGCAGACAAAACAGACTAAGAAAAAGGTAGTACAGACAAGAAAAGACTTTATATGTTAATAAAACCCTCAATATAACTATACAATATATAATTATCATCAAAATACATGAAGCAAAACCTAAGAACTGAAAGGAGAGAAACAGGTTTACAATAACAGTCGGAGACTTAAATATCCCACTCAAAACAGTGAATAAATGACAGAAAATATTTAAATAAGGAAGTACAGCAGCTGAGCAACAAAATTAAGCAATTAGATTTAACAGACGTATATGGAACATTCACTGTGTGTGTGTGTTCAGTTGTGTCAGACTCTTTGCGACCCCATGGACTGTAGTCTGCCAAGCTTCTCTTGTCCATGGAATTTTTCAAAGAATACTGGAATGGGTTGCCATTTTCCTCATCCAGGGGATCTTCACTACCTAGGAATCGAAACTACTCATCTTGTGTCTCCTACACTGACAGGTATATTCTTCACCACTAGTGCCACCTGGGAAGCTCATGGAACATTCTACCCAACAACAAATACACATTACCAAGTGCCTATGGGACATTTTCCATACTTCAGGCAACAAAGTCTCCATAGATTTTTAAAGATATCATACAAAGTATCTTCTCTGACAACAACTGGATGGAGTTAGAAATCAGTAACAAAACTGAAAAATTCACACAACTGTGAAAACTGAGTAACACTTTTAAACAACCCAGGGATCAAGGAAGAACTGAGAAGGGAAATGAGAAACATTCAGAGACAAATGAGAACACAACACAACATACAAAGACTTAAGGTCCACAGCAAAGCAGTGCGATGAAGGAAACTTGTATCTAGAAAAGATCACATTAAAAAAAAAACAAGAAAAATCTCAAGGCAACACTCTCACTGCAACTAAGACCTGATGCAAATAAGTAAATAAATGTTATTAAAAATTCAGCATCCTTTCCTGAGCAAATCCTCTTTTTTAACAGAAGAGGGATAGAATGCAATTACCTTCACATAATAAATGCCATATATGGAAAACCCACAGAAAACATCATATTCAATGGTGAAAGATTGAACACTTTTTCTCTTAAGATCAGGAACAAGACAAAGATGTTTGCTTTCACCACTTTTACTCAACATATTATTCCATGTTTCAGCCAGAGCAATTAATTAAACAAGAAACATAAAAGGCATCCAAGTTGGAAAGTAAAAAGTAAAATTATCTGTTTGAGGAGAATACACTCTTATATGCAGGAAATCCTAGTCTCCACAAAAAATGCTGTTAGAGCTAATAAATGAATTCAGCAAGGCCAGCAGATACCAAGCCAACACACCAAAATCAGCTGCATTCATATACACAATGAACAATTTGAAATGGAAATTACAAAAACAATTCCATTTATAACAACATCAAAAAGAATAAAATACTTAGGAATTAACAAAGAAGGTAAAAGACTTGTAAATGAAAACTACAAAACACTGCTGAAAAAAATTAAAGATAACATAAATAAATGTAAACCCATCCCATGTTCATGAATTAGAATACTTCAAATTGTTACAATGTTAATGCTATTCAAAATGATTCAATGCAATCCCTATCAAAACCCTAATGACTTTTTGTAGAAACAGAAAAACGTGTCCTAAAATTCATATGGAATCTCAAGTGACCTGTACAGTCAAAACAATTTTGACAAAGATCAACAAAACAGGACTCAACATTTCCTGATTTGAAAACTTACTACAAAGATATGGTAACTAAAATGGTGCAGTATTAGCAATAAAGACAGACATACAGACTGAATAGAAGGTCTGGAAATAAACCCTTGCAGACATGGTCAAATGACTTTTAATAAGAATGCCAAGACTACTGAATAGGGGAAAGAACAGTCTTCGATAAATGGTGCTTGGAGAACTGGACATCCACTTGCGAAAGAATGAAGTTGGACTCTCATCCAATGCCATTTTACTCAAAGTGGATCAACAAACAAAATATAAAACCTGAAACAAACAAACAAACAACCTGAAACAATGAAACTTAGTAGAAAACATAGGACAAAATTTTCACAACACTGGGTCTGGCAATGATTTCTTGAATATGACTTCAAAGGCACAAGTAACGAAAAAAAGGAGACAAATAAGATTTCATGAAAATGTAAAAACTTTGTACATCAAAACACACTATTATTCAGAGTAAAAAGTCAAGCCACAGAATGGGAGAAAATATTTGCAAATCAAGATCCAATAAGGAATTAACATCCAGAATACAGAGAGAACTCCTAAAACTCATGAAACAAGAAACCAAACCACTCAATTTAAAAGTGGGAAAGGGCATGAACAGATACTTCTACAAAGAAGATACAGAAATGACTGATAAGCACATGAAAATATGCTAAACGTCACTAATCACAGGAGAATGCAAATCAAAATTACTATGAGACACCACCTCACACCCATTAGGATGGCTACGATCAAAAAAAAGACAAGTGTTGGTGAGGGTGTGGAGAAATTGGAACCCTTGGGCTACTAGGAGATGATGAAAAACAGTATAGCCTCTGTGGAAAACAGTATAGCAATTAAAAAAAACAAATTACTGTGTGATCCAGCAATTATACTTCTTGGTATATACCCCGAAAGAGTTGAAAGCAAGATCTCAAAGAAATACTTGTACACCTATGTTCATTCACAGCAGCATTACTCACAATAGGTAAAATGTGCAAGCAACCCAAGTACCCATCTGATGGACGAATGGATACGCAAAATGTGCCGCATGTGTACAATGGAGTATATTATTCAGCCTGAAAAAGGAAAGCATCTGCTATATGCTACAACATGGCTAGACCTTGAGGACATTATCCTAAGTGAAATAAGCAAGTCACAAAAAAGACAAACGTGTATGATTCCACATATTTGAGGGTAGTCAAAACCATAAAGACAAAGTATAATGGTGGCTGCCAACAACTAGGAAGCATGAGGAATTACTGCTGAATAGGTATAGAGTTTCAGTTTTACAAGATGAAGAGTTAGGCCAATACACTGTGGTGACTTTTGCACAACTATGTAAATGTATCTAGTATCACTGAGCTCTACACCCAAAAATAGATGGTAAATTTTATTTTTGCCACAATAAACAAAATCCTAGATGTTATCAACATTGAATGTGGGAACAGAATTTAATATAAAAAAAAATTTCTTTTGGCCACGCTGCACAGCATGTAGGATCTTAGTTCCCTGTCCAGTGATTGAAACTGCACCTCCTGCAGCGGGAGTGAAGGGTCTTAACCACTGGACCACCAGGGAAGGCTCAGAAGTCCACCTTTTAAAAAGACATGACCCAGGTGAGTTTGGGGGCGAACCGATTTAAGTGTATGTATGGCTGAGTCCCTCTGCTACCCACCTGAAACTATCACAGCACTGTTAATCAGCTATGTGTGTTCATATTAAGTCACTTCAGTTGTGTCTGACTGTGTGACCCTATGGATTGTAGCCTGCCAGGCTTCTCTGCTCATGTGATTCTCCAGGCAATACTACTGGAGAGGGTTGTCATGCTCTCCTCCAGGCAATCTTCCCAACCCAGAGATCGAACCCTGTCTCCTGCACTGACAGGTGGGTTCTTTTACAAAATAAAAAGTTTAATAAAAAAAAAATACACGAACACAGCAATGCTCTCATGACTGCATGCTATATATACACACACCATAATAATCATATACTACCAGCATTTAGTAAGTGCAGTTATAGGCATTATTCTGAGTATTCAATACACATATCTTATTCAAGCATCACAAAAATCCTATAAATGTGTACTATTACTACTCCTGTGTCACAAAAACTTAATCTTTAAGGTTAGGGCAAGTCAGTAGCACCGCCAGGATTTGTTCTCATGGAACCTGCATCCAGAATCTGCACTTTACTTTGTGTAGGTTTATTATGAAATGGGCAAACTGAATATGCTTTTCTTCAAAACTATAAACTCCTCACTTAGAAAATATACATGTTTATATTTATATCACCACATGGTGGGTCAGTGACAATCTGCAACAGCCAAGAATGATCCTCCTCCATCTAATAGAGCCAAACAAGACAACAGAACATGTGAGCAGCTTTTCAGAGATGAAAACCAAGTCACTCTTAAATAAGGGTAGGATTTTTGAGGCAGAGAACATGCAATTAAGCACCAGAACAGCACTCCTGCCATGATTTCATCTAAGTTAGCAATTTTAATTATACAACATATAGAAACACACCAGACAGTATAAAGGAAAAGAACTCTGGGGCAAGGTTCTGGAGACCTTTTCGGACTGATACCACAGCATATATGCTACATGTACTCTTTTAACTACACAAAGTATTTTTTAATATAAACAAAAACTTTCGCATCTCCACATAGTCATGGATTCAGCTTGTCAAGTGTCATGTCGTTACACTGCATTACTATGTGGAAATGCAAATGTCCAAGAGGAACCAAGGATCGTGAAAGACAAAGACCACTTCACAACCAAGTATCAAAATCGACTAGAAAGCTGTGGTGACTAAGACATGAGGATAGATAAACAATGGAAGAGAAAAGTCTCCAGAAACAGATGCTTGACTTATGAGAGAGGTGACAGTAGTAGTGAAAAGTTTTTTTCTTCCCAACGTGGTGCTGGGTCAACCGGCTATCTATGCAGAACAAAATGAACCTGGACCTCCCACCTTACATTGTGTGCAATATGAAATCTAAGACGGGTTGCAAATGTTAAGACTGAAAGGTAAAACAGTAAGTTTTTTTAAATGAAACGCAGAATATCTTCATGACTCTGGAATAGAAAAACACTTCTCAAACAGGACACAACAAAGCATTAGCCATAAATGAAAAGTTGATAAACTGCACTCCATAAAATTTAAATTATGTTATTAAAAAAAATACCAATTAAGAGTATAAAGACAAGCCACAGGTTTGGAGAAAAGATTTTTTATTGTAGAACATATAAAAGAGTAAACAGAAAACAGCTATAGCTAAACAGGAAAAAGGCATGTAATTCTAAAGAAATATTAGTGTGTAAGACTTGAAGAGGCACTTCAGGAAAGAGGATGTGCGAAGGTCAACAAACATCATGAAAAGATGCTCAAGTTCATAAGTCATCAGGGAAACAAAACTTAAAACCACAACAGAGATGCCACTACACAGGCACCAAAATAGTCAAAGGGGGGTAAAAAGCAATACCAAATATTGGTGAGGATGTAGAACTAATCCAAACCATCTGACAGTGAGTATCACAAGTGTAAACTGGTGCAACTGCTGTGATAAACTGGCAGCATCCATTAATGCTGAAATCACAGAATCACAGATACTCTATCAGCCAACACTCTCCCAGGATACACCCAATAGAAGTAAGTTCACCAAAACACACGTTCAGAGTAGCACTATTCAGAATAGCCCTAAATGTCTATTAACAGTAGAATAAGCTGGAATATATTCACACAACAGAATACAGTACAGCAATGGGAACAAATGATCCACAACCACTGGCTGTGACATGGGTGAATCTCACAGCTGAGGAGCACACATTTATGGTTCTATGTATGTAAGTTCAGAAACAGGGAGAACTAACATATGCATTGAAAACTCAGCACGGTGGTTTACCCTTTGCTAGTCAAGAGACTGCAGGGCTGCCAGGGGGCTTCTGGTCTACTATCTCTACATACAAATGGATATACAAGATTTGTTCAGTGCATGAAAACTCACTAAATTGGCATATTTATCATAGTAAAAACATCATACTTTTAGGTATATATCATACACACTTTTCTGTATATACTATTATACCCAGGTTAAAAGTTAAAAATTTAACTGTTAGAGCCATATAGTAAAGGTGAGGTATCTGGCCCCCACTCTTGGGGACTGTCACTTTACCACGGGTCATCTAACACATATTTGATCTCAGCTTTGCACCCCAATACCAATCCTCAATCAACAACAAACCTACTCAGTATCCAGTTACACTGAAGTAACTTTCTCTTCTCCAAGGCTTATTTCAAACACTGCTTCATCCAGAAAGTGTTTCTTCATTCCCTAACCAACACAGTCTCTCCCTCCTTGGACCTTGTCACAGCACTTTTCCAATAACACCTTACCAGCTGACTTGTAAAGTTCCGATAAGACTCTCACTGCATACTGCTAAGTCACTTCAGTCGTGTCCGACTCTGTGCAACCCCAAAGATAGCAGCCCACCAGGCTCCCCCGTCCCTGGGATTCTCCAGGCAAGAATACTGGAGTGGGTTGCCATTTCCTTCTCCAATGCATGAAAATGAAAAGTGAAAGTGAAGTCGCTCAGTCATGTCCGACTCTAGCGACCCCATGGACTGCAGCCTACAAGGCTCCTCCGTCCATGGAATTTTCCAGGCAAGAGTACTGGAGCAATGAAATTCTGTCACAGCTAACACAAGCCTTCTAAATGACAAATCAAACATTTGCTCAAATAAAAAAAACAAATAGCATATCACTAGTGCAAAGTTACGTGTACCTATATGAAGTAAGTTTCACAATTAAATGTACCTATGCAAAATCCAAATATCAAGGCTGAAACACTGTGCCAAGATATACTCTTTTATAACAAGTTGTTCTTATTATAAAACATGTTTGTTACAGAAGAATCAGTGGGGAAAAGCACACAGAAAAAAAAATTTACCCATTACACCTTCACTGTTACATTTACGTCTTGTCATTCCCAGTCTTTCTACGCATATATTCCTGAGACCACACTGTTTTGTACTTTGCTTTTTCACTTCAGGTCCTGTGACTATCTACATCATTAAGTAATCTACTGCAAACATATTAATAACTGCTGGACATTCCACTGTACGGCTACTTTAGCTTTGTCACCAAATTGCCCCTAGTTGTAACACTATTATAACCAATCTTGTTCTTGGGTTTCTATAATGCTGATTATCTACTTAGGTAACAAGATTACTTCTGACCAGAAGCTACAAATTCAGATTAAAGTGCTTCACGGAAAATACACACCCAGGTTTATTTGCACATTAACCACAAGGTGGGTTTTTCCCTGCTGCGGAAGCCTGGGAATGCTGCTCTCTGCTCCAGGCCAGCAGCCCTGCCTCACCTCTCAAGATCCAGAACCCACAGCCGGAACCAGCATCTCAGGCGGGGACAATGAGAGAGCTGACCACACAGCAGGGGCTAGGTATGTCCAAAGGGCACAGAACACCAGCTACCTTGACCAGAACCTCTCCTACAATTCCTGGAGGTTGCTTCAAGCTGCAGCACTGCTTCCTTACTGAGCACCCCCCACTAGCCCCCACCAAGGAGAGCGCTGTGAGGCATCTGGGGCAGGCACCATCCTGTCCCACAGCTGGAAAAAGCTATCTACTTTGTCTCACTGCCCAAGATCAACCTTACAACCCAGGTTTCCCTTATTTCTTCCAGGTACTCTTCCCATTGCACTTCTTGAACCTATGCCGAGAAGGCCCCCCTGTAGAGCTCAAGAAGTCTACACCTTATAGTTTGGCCAGTCAGTGACCAGAGCCTGGGTCTTACCACTGAGGCCACTGGGTGCCCTGGCCAACTGTGAACATACACATCTCAAAGCTCCTGTCTCACTGACCAGGAGTCCTTCCCTTTACTCAGGTCAACAACCTAGCATTAGCTGAAAAACACTGCTATAAACCATAAATGTTCCAGCGTGTCTGAAGCAATCCAGTGAGATTTACGTCACTGTTGACTGTCATTCTTACTGGAATATAATTCATGCAACTTTCTGAAAAAAGAAAAATACACACATAGAACCAGGCAGGTTCTCTGAATCTTTCACTTGACATAAGCTAAATAAAAAATAAGAGCTAGCTCATGGCTTACTCCAGTTAACAGGAAACATTACACGTATACTTTTTTGGAAGTCAGGAGAGACAAGACCCACCCGTGTCCCTCAGTTCCCATTTTCTTCTCTCACTTTCATCCCAGCACAATTTAATAAATTAATTCTATGGGGCCATCTCCTTCCTAATAAACTTCCCCCTTAAACACTTATGTTCACATGCTTCTGCATTTTTGTGGGAATTATTTCCAAGGCAGAGTTAAAGATAAATCAATGAATTTACAACTAAAGAAACAGCAATTACCAGTCCTTGTTCTGAGAATCCCTGTTTTACCAAATATTTTCAAGGTCCATTTAAAAAATTAAAAACATGTTCGCTTTCATCTAAAATAAGTCAAACAAAGAATAGCCTAACAACATTCCTACAATATGTTGCAACTCCCACAAAAATATTATGAAACACTGTTGGGACATTCAAGCCTCCTTGAGAAGAACTGTCTTCAGGAGACACTGCCCTCTCCCTCCACTGCTCTGTGGAACACCCTAAATATCAGGAAAACCAAATGCTTGTTGACTTGCACGCATTTTAAAAGCAATTAAAATATCCAAGAGCTGCACCATCCAGTACAGTAGCCACTAGTCACATGTGACCACTGAGTCCTTGAAATGTAGCTAATTCAAACTGAGCTATACTGTAAATGTAAAACATACATTGGATTTTGAAATCATAACACTAACAAAAGAATCTCTCATTAACAGCTTTTATACGATTATACACTGACACACTATTTTGACTATGTTGGGTTACATCAAGTATTAATCACTTTTTAAAATGTTTCCAATATAGCTGTAACAAAATCTACCGCAACATGTAACTCATAATTGTATATATAGTCTTGTCACCTCTGACCTACTTTTTTTCACATAATCGTCTTGTGAAAATGTTATAATCAAAAGATGTCTTCAACCCACTGGGGACCCAATCCACAAGGCAAACTACGAAAGGGGTGAAGTGCTACCTGAGATTCAAGGTCACTCAGAGACTTCACAAGGAAGCGGTCTAGAAACAGCAATGCGTGCATGTCTAGCACATCCAAGTTTTCAAATCTAAGTCACCTGGCAAATGATCATGAATTCCTCGATTTACGGGTGTAGTGCAGACTCTACTGAAATCCAGAGAATTATCCAATATGGCATTTATCCTTCGAAAGATATTGGCATTTCTACACGTGGAGAGTGCGGGTGCTTCCTGGTTGTCCCAGCAATCTTTTAGCCTTCCCGCTTCTTCTTCCTAGACACAGAAAAAAGGTGTTTAGATTTTCTACTCTCCCTGTTGATCCAGACTTCACACTTCCTTTCCTCTAGCCCAATACAAGTTAGATAAAGTAACAAAGACTTGAGTTTCTTGCCTGTACACGAACATACTTAAAACACTGACATGTAAGATATAAGAATCTTGTAACATAATCAGACTTGTATAGAAGTAGAAAGTCAGCAACATGAGCTTTAAGAATCAGACACACCTGGTTCAAATTCTGAGTTTACCTATACAGTAGATTATGTGGCAATAAAAGGATGAAGTACTGATACATACTACAATATGGGTAAACCTCCAAAACATGAGGTGAAAGCAGCCAGTCACGCAAGACCACATACTGTATGAGCCCAATTATATGAAATGCACAGAACAGGTAACCTAAAGTAGATTAGCTGTCTTCAACTGGGGAGGTGGTTAGCCAGTTGTGTCTAAAGGGTACAAGGTTTCTTTTTTCAAATGATGAAAATATTCTAAAATTATATCATGGTGAGGGTTGCAAAATTCCATAAATATACTAAAGATCAATGAATTGTACTTTGAAGAGTGAACCTTACGATTATGTAAATTATATATTAATACAGTTGTTTCAAAAGTTTGATTCTGCCATTTATTGGAAATTACTCATCTCTGTGTTACAGTCCCTATTTGTGAAATGGGGAAGAGTACCTACCAACCTTTTGATGGGATGTATACAGTACTTAATGCCAAAGAATGCTCAAACTACCGCACAATTGCACTCATCTCACATGCTAGTAAAGTAATGCTCAAAATTCTCCAAGCCAGGCTTCAGCAATACGTGAACCGTGAACTTCCAGATGTTCAAGCTGGTTTTAGAAAAGGCAGAGGAACCAGAGATCAAATTGCCAATATCCACTGCATCATCGAAAAAGCAAGAGAGTTCCAGAAAAACATCTATTTCTGCTTTATTGACTATGCCAAAGCCTTTGACTGTGTGGATCACAATAAACTGGGGAAAATTCCGAAAGAGATGGGAATACCAGACCATCTGACCTGTCTCTTGAGAAACCTGTATGCAGGTCAAGAAGCAACAGTTAGAACTGGACATGGAACAACAGACTGGTTCCAAATAGGAAAAGGAGTACGTCAAGGCTGTACATTGTCACCCCGCTTATTTAACTTATATGCAGAGTACATCATGAGAAACGCTGGGCTGGAAGAAACACAAGCTGGAATCAAGATTGCCGGGAGAAATATCAATAACCTCAGATATACAGATGACACCACCCTTATGGTAGAAAGTGAAGAAGAACTAAAGAGCCTCTTGAGGAAAGTGAAAGAGGAGAGTGAAAAAGTTGGCTTAAAGCTCAACGTGCAGAAAACTAAGATCATGGCATCTGGTCCCATCACTTCATGGGAAATAGATGGGGAAACAGTGGAAACAGTGTCAGACTTTATTTTGGGGGGCTCCAAAATCACTGCTGATGGTGATTGCAGCCATGAAATTAAAAGACACTTACTCCTTGGAAGGAAGGTTATGGCAAACCTAGACAGCATATTTAAAAGCAGAGACATTACTTTGCCAACAAAGGTCTGTCTAGTCAAGGCTATGGTTTTTCCAGTGGTCATGTATCGTTGTGAGAGTTGGACGGTGAAGAAAGCTGAGCGCTGAAGAATTGATGCTTTTAAACTGTGGTGTTGGAGAAGGCTCTTGAGAGTCCCTTGGACTGCAAGGAGATCCAACCAGTTCATCCTAAAGGAGATCAGTCCTGGGTGTTCATTGGAAGGACTGATGTTGAAGCTGAAACTCCAATACTTTGGCCACCTGATGCAAAGAGCTGACTCACTGGAAAAGACCCTAATGCTGGGAAGGATTAGGGGCAGGAGGAGAAGGGGAAGACAGAGGATGAGATGGTTGGATGGCATCACCGACTCAATGGATGTGGGTTTGGGTAAGCTTCGGGAGTTGGTGATGGACAGGGAGGCCGCGCGTGCTGCGATTCATGGGGTCGCAAAGAGTCGGACACGACTGAGTGACTGAACTGAACTGATGCAGTACTTAGCATGGTGCTGACATATGGTAGCTGCTATTTTTACATTTTAAGATATATATACTTACAGGAAAAGACTTGGGCAGGATCAAGAGTGGTACAAAAACCACCCAAAGGGAATTGTTTAAATAACTGATACAATTTATGTGGTCATTAAAAGTGCACACAACTCACGTAAGACACTACTGAATGAAAAACAGACTCCCAGGTACATAAAAGTGAACTGAGCCCCCACACAAGTGATTTTTGGGTGTTCTCTATCTCAGTCAATAAGACCACCATCCTCCAGGCGCCTGAGACAGAAATCTAGGTACCAATTCTTCTCTGTTCAATCTCCCTCACTCACCACATCCAATATGTAAGCAAAGAAATACTGGCTGACAGACTGAATCTTCTAAAGGGAGTCAGACTCATCACTTCTATCATTTCCAATTACCTTGGGGAATATACAAAAACAAAAACAAACAAAAAAGTCCAAGTAACAAAACTAGCAGGGCTTCCCTGGTGGCTCAGTGGTAAGGAATCTGCTTGCAATGCAGAAGATGCGGGTTCTATTCCTGGGTTGGGAAGATCCTCTGGAGTAGACAATGGCAACTCACTCCAGTATTCTTGCCTGGACAGAGGAGCCTGGCGGGCTACCGTCCACGGGGTTGCAAGGTGTTGGACCCAACTTAGCGACCAACAAACAAAAGAAACTAGAACCTAAGACCCTGTAGCTGAACACGTCAAAACAAAATTTTTAAAGCCTGGTGTTATTCTGTGTAACTTATTAAAATACAGGTGTAAGCATGAGAATGACCAGAAATATTTAAGACTTTATAAACTCTGCAGCATGGCCTTAAGGGTCAAACCTGAATTCCACATCATTTTCAAGCTCTTGAAAGACTGGTTGGTATTCTTTGCAAACTGTGAAAATAACCAGAACACAGTTGTGTTTCCCAAGCCCTCCAGGGAGGTGCTATTGAGAATGGTTAAATCCACTGACACAGGCTGTTTTCACAACTGCAGATTTCTAAGGTTAATATTCAACTTCACTAAGGCAACTTCACAAAGGCTAAGATACAAGGATTTATAATCAATCTGCATACCTTAAGGCTACATGCTTCATTCATTCACTGTCTAACATACATTAACCAACTGCCTGCTATCCACAGTAGCATTCTAAGGATACGCAGATTGCTGCTGCTGCTAAGTCGCTTCAGTTGTGTTCGACTCTGTGTGACCCCATGGACTGTAGCCTACAAGGCTCCTCCGTCCATGGGATTTTCTAGGCAAGAGTACTGGAGGGGGGTGCCATTGCCTTCTCCGAGGCAGATTAGACAGAGAAAAAAGATCAAATCCAGCAACATCCAATGGGGAACAGACATATCACTCTCCCCATGTGTACAACAGGGATAAAAGTAACAATACTATCTCAGAGGGCTTTTTGTGAATTAATACACATAAAGTGGTTCACACAGTACCTGGCACGTAACTATGTGCCGAACAAATGAACGCTGGCTCAGTAGTGTTATTACTACACCAAGTGGTTAGAAGCCGCCACAAGGATCCTTGAAGAATCTACTGCTCATTAAAAGGAGAAAGATGAACTAAAAACCTATGTCAACTATTCCTTTGAAGACCCTAAGCCCTTCCATGCCTAATTTCTGTAATCATTTGATTTCAAAAGCTTAATTAGGAACCTCCTTGGTGGTCCAGTGATTAAGAATTTGCACTTCACTGAAGGGAGTGAGGGTTTGATCCCTGGTAAGGGAACTGAGATCCTGCAGGCCACATGCATGGTGCAAATAAAAATTTAAAAACTTAATTAAAAAAGACTAAAGACATGATAAAAAAAAAAGATCAAACTGCCCAAAAGCTGAACCTACCACAGAACACAGTGATCCTTTTAAAATTCTCCAGTTACATAATTCTTAGTTTCTCATTTTTTAAACAGAAACCTTTTTATCGATCCCTACACTTAACAGGACCATTACTCTGCATACTCTATCTTAACTCTGATCAATTTATAGGTCTGAGTTCATATCCATGTTTTACCATAACCAAAAATGGGTATTTTCCCTTATTTTCTACTACTACCTGATAGATCTCACTGTTATTTGCGGCATTTTTGCCATGAAGTGAGATCACTTGCAGCTTTTTTGAACTTTGTCTTTCACTATAGACAGGAAAGCAAGCTTTAAATACACATTACAGATTCAAAAGAGAACACAAACCGTAATACTACTGAGAATCATGGATCAATAGGAAGGATTACTTGGCAGGGCTAGAAAAGAAAACCAGTAATTCTCTATATCCACACCTAAAACAACCAGACAAAGAAAAACAAAACCCAAAATCGGTAGAAGGAAAGAAAACATTTAAGATCAGAGTGGAAATAAATGAAATAGAGACAAAGAAAATAAATAGCAAGTGTCAATGAAACTTAAAGCTGGTTCTTTGAGAAGATAAAACATTGATAAACCTTTAGCCAGACTTGTCAAAAAAAAGGGGGGTGGGAGGATTCAAATCAGTAAAATTAGAAATGAAAAAGGGGAAGTTACAGCTAACACCACACATACACAAGGAATCATAATATACTACTACAAGCAACTATATACCAATAAAATTGACAACCTGGAAACTGGACAAATTCTTAGAAAGGTATAACCTCCCAAGACTGAACCAGGAAGAAACAAAATATGAACAGATCAATCACAATTACTGAAATTGAAACAATTATTAAAAATCTTTCAACAAACATAAACTGAAGACCAGATGGCTTCACAAGCAAATTCTATCAAACATTTAGAGAAAAGCTAACACCTGCCTTTCTGAAACTCTTCCAAAAAACTGCAGAGGAAGGAACACTCCCAAGCTCATTCACTATCACTCTACTAGCAAACCAGACAAAGGTATCACAAAAAAGGAAAATTACAAAGCAGTACCATTGACAAACATAGGTGCAAAAAGCCTTGACAAAATACTAGCAAAACGAATACAACACCACATTAAAAGGATCATACAGCACGACCAAGTCAAATTTTCCCCTGAGATACAAAGACTTTTCAATATCTGCAAATCACTGTGAAATACATCAACAAATTGAAGAATAAAAACCAGGTGATCATTTCAGCAGATGTATAAAAAGCTATTGACAAAATTCAACATGCATTTATGATAAAAACTTTCCAGAAAGTGGGCTCAGAGTAAACCTACCTCAATTTAATAAAGGCCATATATGACCAACTCACAGCAAACATCATTCTCAATGATGAAAAACTGAAAGCATTTCCTCTATTCCTCTAAGATCAGGAACAAGACAAAGATGTCCACTCTTACCACTATTACTTAACAAAGTTTTATAAGTCCTAGCCATAGAAATCACAGAAAAAAAAGAAATAAAAACAATCCAAACTGGAAAAGAAGTAAAACTGTCCCTGTTTGCAGATGATATTATACTATACATAGAAAATCCTAAAGATGATACCAGAACACTACTAGAGCTTATCAATAAATCTGGTAAAGTTGCAGGATATAGAATTAATGCACAGAAATCTACTGTATTCCCATACACTAACAGAAGAGACAGCAAGGAAACAATCCTATTTACCACTGCATCAAAAAGAATACAATACCAAAGAACAGACCTGCCTAAGGAGACAAAAGATCTGTACTCTGAAAACGATGACATATGGATGGAAGAAATCAAAGATGACACAAACAGATGGGGACATATCCCACACTCTTGGATTGGAAAAATATTGTCAAAATAACTATACTACCCAAAGCAATCTATAGACTCAATGCAACCCCCATCAAACTACCAATGGCATTTTTCAAAGAATGAGAACAAAAAATTTTAAAATATGTATGGAAACACTAAAGATCCCGAAGAGCCAAACCAATCTTAAGAAAAATGGAGCTGGAAGAATCAGACTCCCTGACTACAAAGCTACAGTAATCAAGACAGTATGACACTGGCACAAGAACAGAAATATATTAAATGAAGCAGAATATAGACAAAAGCCCTGAGATAAACCCACACACCTATGGTCACCTAATCTATGACAAAGGAGGCAAGAATATACAACGGAGAAGAGACAGTCACTTCAATAATAAGTGGTACTGGGAAAACTGGACAGCTATATGTAAAAGAATGAAATTAAAACACTTAACACCATACACAAAGATAAACTCAAAATGGATTAAAGATCTAGTTAAGGCCAGAAACCATAAAACTCAGAGGAAAACTTATGTCAGAACGCTGACATAAGTTGCAGCAAGATTCTCTTTGACCCATCTTCTAGAGAAATGGAAATAAAAACAAAAACAAATGGGACCAACTTAAAAGCTTTTGCAGAGCAAAGGAAACTATAAACAAGATGAAAAGACAACCCTAAGAATGGGAGAAAATATTTGCAAACAAAGCATTAATTTCCAAAATATACAAACAGCTCATTCAACTCAATATCAAAACAACCCAATCAAAAAATGGGGGAAGTATCTAAATAGACATTTCTTTAAGAAGACATACAGATGGTTAAAAGGCACATGAAAAGATGCTCAGCATCAATTATTAGAGAAATACAAATCAAAACAATATACAATGAGGTATCACCCCACACCAGTCAGGATGGACAACAATCAAAAGATCTACAAATAATAAATGCTAGAGAGTGAGCGTGTGGAGAAAAGACAACCCTTCTACACTGTTGGAGGGAATGTAAACTGCTACAACCACTATGAAGAATAGTATGGAGATTCCTTAAAAAACTAAAAATAGAGCTACCATATGATTCAGCAATCCCTCTCTAGACACATATCCAGAGAAAATCTTAATTTGAAAAGACACGCGCACCCCAGTGTTCACTGCAGCACTACTCACAACAGCCAGGACATGGAAGCAGCCCGAATGTCCATCAGCAGAGGAACAGATAAAGAAGATGTGGAACACATACACAATGGAGTATTAACTCAGCCATAAGAAGAATGAAATACTGCCATCTGCAGCAACATGGATGGACCCAGAGACTGTCATACTAAGACAAGAAAGACATAAATCATGATATTGCTTATATGTGCAATGTTAAAAAAAGGAGGAGTACAAATGTTGTTAAAGAGAGACTGAGTTACAGATGTAGGAAATAAACTTATGGTTACCAGGAAGTGATTGTGGAAGGGATAAACTGAGAGACTGGGATTGTCATATACACACTACTATACATAAATAGGTAACTAATAAGGGCTTAATGTATGGCACAGGGAACACAATACTCTGTAACGACCAATATGGGCAAAGAGTCTAAAAACACACAACATAGCAAATCAACTATACTCCAAGAAAAAATATTTAAAAACAGTAATTCTTACTGTTACTAGCTAAAAATGCCCTCAATATAAAACTATTGAGTTATATTTACTTACATCAGTAAAAAAAAATGGTTCACTAGGAATTTCTACTAATAGAAGCTATTTTACGGCAGGTCAGTTTTCTCTTCAACAGAAAAGGGCTGACACCCCCATCATGAAACAGTGGTTTTCTCTAGCAATAATCCTCAACTTGAAGAGGGGATGGCAGAGCCTACAATCTGAAAAAAGCATTTCCCTTTTCCACAAAGGAAGAATCCTCCCCCGAACTGTGAATCACTGTTTTGAAAGCAGAAAGAAAGCCCCTGGAACACAAACACTAAGTTTACCGCTTCAGTATCTTCTCTAGCTTCCACTGGCTCAGGTACAAAAGTGGAGGGCTACCTATTTGCAGATTTTGTGATAAAGAGAAATATATAAAGTACCTGAAAATGCTCAATAACTTATTAGGGACAAATGTCCCCCACTCCATCACTGTTACTCAGAAGTATTCTTTCAATTTATCCTAGTCAAGTTCACCAAGAAGCCTATAGCACATAATTGGAGGTTTTTTGCCTTTGTGGCTTGAAACAACTACTCATAATACTTTAAAATCTGAACCCTCACCATGCATCTGTATGTTTGCCTGTTTAAGAAGAATAATATCCCCAAATGTTATACCTATGTGTATGCTATTACAAATCTCAGTTCAGTTCAGTTGCTCAGTCGTGTCCGACTCTTTGTGACCCCATGAATTGCAGCATGCCAGGCCTCCCTGTCCATCACCAACTCCCGGAGTTTACCCAAACCCATGTCCATCGAGTCAGTGATGCCATCCAATCATCTCATCCTCTGTCATCCCCTTCTCCTCCCGCCCCCAATCCTACCCAGCATTGGGTCTTTTCCAATGAGTCAACCCTTCACATGAGGTGGCCAAAGTACTGGACTTTCAGCTTCAACATCAGTCCTTCCAATGAACACCCAGGATTGATCTCTTTTAGGATGGATTGATTGGATCTCCCTGCAGTCCAAGGGACTCTCAAGAGTCTTCTCCAACACCACAGTTCAAAAGCATCAATTCTGCGGTGCTCAGCTTTCTTCACCGTCCAACTCTCACAACCATACATGACCACTGGAAAAACCATAGACTTGACTAGACGGACTTTTGTTGGCAAAGTAATGTCTCTGCTTTTAAATATGCTATCTAGGTTGGCCATAACCTTCCTTCCAAGGAGTAAGCGTCTTTTAATTTCATGGCTGCAATCACCATCAGCAGTGATTCTGGAGCCCAAAAAAATAAAGTCTGACACTGTTTCCCCATCTATTTCCCATGAAGTGATGGGACCAGATGCCATAATGTTAGTTTTCTGCACGTTGAGCTTTAAGCCAACTTTTTCACTCTCCTCTTTCACTTTCCTCAAGAGGCTCTTTAGTTCTTCACTTTCTACCATAAGGGTGGTGTCATCTGTATATCTGAGGTTATTGATATTTCTCCTGGCAGTCTTGATTCCAAGCTTGTGTTTCTTCCAGCCTAGTGTTTCTCATGATGTACTCTGCATATAAGTTAAATAAGCAGGGTGACAATATACAGCCTTGACGTACTTCTTTTCCTATTTGGAACCAGTCTGTTGTTCCATGTCCAGTTCTAACTGTTGCTTCTTGACCTGCATACAGGTTTCTCAAGAGACAGGTCAGGTGGTCTGGTATTCCCATCTCTTTTGGAATTTTCCACAGTTTATTGTGATCCACACAGTCAAAGGCTTTGGCATAGTCAATAAAGCAGAAATAGATGTTTTTCTGGAACTCTCTTGCTTTTTCGATGATCCAGCGGATATTGGCAATTTGATCTCTGGTTCCTCTGCCTTTTCTAAAACCAGCTTGAACATCTGGAAGTTCACGGTTCACGTATTGCTGAAGCCTGGCTTGGAGAATTTTGAGCATTACTTTACTAGCATGTGAGATGAGTACAACTGTGTGGTAGTTTGTGCATTCTTTGGCATTGCCTTTGTTTGGGATTGGAATGAAAACTGACCTTTTCCAGTCCTGTGGCCACTGCTGAGTTTTCCAAATTTGCTGGCATATCGAGTGCAGCACTTTCACAGCATCACCTTTGAGGATTTGAAATAGCTCAACTGGAATTCCATCACCTCCACTAGCTTTGCTCATAGTGATGCTTTCCAAGGTCCACTTGACTTCACATTCCAGGATGTCTGGCTCCAGGTGAGTGATCACACCATCGTGATTATCTGGGTCGTGAAGATCTTTTTTGTACAGTTCTTCTGTGTATTCTTGCCACCTCTTCTTAATATCTTCTGCTTCTGTTAGGTCCATACCATTTCTGTCCTTACAAATCTAGACTTGCCCTATTTGTAAACCCCTGGCCTTGCTTTCACATACCATATAACCCACAATCAACATGGTGATGAAATGGCCATTATTTTAAGTCAAAATCCTGGTCTGGGAAAATTTAATTGTTATAAATGAATGCCAACTTTACCATCCCTGGTTTATTTTTATTACTTTGTCTTTAATCAACAACAAAAATATCTGCACTGCAGAACACTTCAAGACTATTACTGTTAATCATCTGTTATGGATTCTTCGAAAGCCAGGTGAAAGATTTACAGAAGACTGAATGGCACACAGTTTATCTCCTGATGGGAGTTCTAGCATGGGGTTCCATGGACAGGAATCCACCAAGGCCGCTGGCAAAATTGTTCATCCTAACAATTTTGCTGAGAATAAAATTTTCTAATTAATCACATTTTTTAGTTAAAAGCCCTGGTCTTTAAGTCTCTTTAACAAATGAGGTTGAGAAAACTGGACAGCCTCATGTAAAAAAATTACACTAGATAATCATTTTTTAACACCATACACAACAATAAGCTCAAAATGGATTATAGACCTAAATGTGAGACCAGACACTATAAAACTTCTACTAAAGGAAAACATAGGCAGAACACTCTCTGACACAAATCAAAACAGTATGTTTTTTATTGTCTCCCAGAATAATGGCAACAAAAACAAAAATAAGCAAATGGGACCTACTAAAATCTTTTGCACAGCTAAGAAAACAATAAGCAAAACAAAAAACAACCCACAGATTGGGAGAAAATATTTGCAAATGATGTGACTGATAAAGAGATTAGTCTCCAAAATTTATAAACAGCTCAAGATGCTTAACATCATCAAAGCAAACAACCCAATCAAAAAAATGGGCAGAAGACCTAACAAACATTTCTCCAAAGACATACAGATGACCAAGAGGCACATGAAAAGATGTTTAACGTCATTCATTATTAGAGAAATGCAGATCAAAACTACAATGAGATAGCAGCTCAGATCAGTCAGAAGGGCTGTCATCAAAAAATCCATAAACAGTAAGTGTTGGAGAGGGTGTGAAGAGAAGGGAACCCTCCTACACAGTTGGTGAGAATGTAAACTGATACAGTCACTATGGAACAGTATAATTTTTTAAGGTTTTCTAAGGTTCTTTAAAAAGCTAAAATTAGAGCAACCACATGACCCTGTAATCCCACTCTTGCACATATATCTGGAGAAAAACATGATCCAAAGGGATACATGCTCCCAATGTTCGTGACAGCACCGTTTACAACAGCCAAGATACGGAAGCAACCTAAAGGTCCATTAACAGAGGAATGGATAAAGATGATGTGGTACAGGGACGTCCCTGGTGGTCCAGTGGTTAAGAATCTGCCTTGCAATGAAGGGGACACCAGTTCAATCCCTGGTCCAGGAAGATCCCACATGCCGCAGAGCAACTAGGCCTGCGCTCCACCATTACTAAGCCTGAGTGCCGAGAGCCCGTGCTCCATAACAAGAGAGAAGCCACCACACTGAGAAGTCCATGCCCTGAAACAAAGAGTAGCCCCACTTGCCACAACCAGAGAAGACCACCATGCAGCAATGAAGACCCACCACAGCCGAAAAGTAAAATGATTTAAGATATGGTACATACATACGATGAAATATTACTCAACCATTAAAAAGAATGCAATAATGCTATTTGCAGCAGCATGGATAGATGTAGAGATTGTCATACTGAGTGAAGCACATGAAAGAAATATATGACATCCCTTATATGTGGAATCTAAAAAGAAATGATACAAATGAACTTACTTGCAAAACAGGAAGAGACTCAAAATTCAGAGAATGAACTTATATGGTTGTGGAGGATGGGATAGTTAAGTGTTTGGGATTGACATGTACACACTGCTATATTTAAAATGGATAACCAACAAGGACCTATGGTATAGCACAGGGAACTCTGTTCAATATTATGTCACAGCCTAGATGGGAGGGGAGTTTGGGGGAGATTGGATACATGTATATGTATGGCCAAGTCCCTTTGCTGTTCACCTGAAACTATCACAATATTGTTAACTGGCTAGACCCCAATACAAAATAAAAAGTTAAAAAAAAAAAGCACCGGTCTTCAACATTTTTTTTTAACTTACTATACAGCAGTAGAAAGTAACATACTTAGCCCCAAAACACTGGTTCTGAGAAGTAGTTTGGCAATCTGATTTTAGTTTTTAGTAAGTAATGATAAAGCTGAACAAAACCTCTTCAGCACTTACACTCAGTATTTTAAGGATGTCATCTACAACAATTTGAAGAACACTTACATGACCACCCACTCAGAAAAGTGTCACTTAGACCAAGATCAAGAAATGCCAGTTTACTCTGAGGAACTGATATAGCTTCTTGACATTCATTCTTTACGGGAAAATGTAAATCTAGCCAAGTTCCCATGTTTGCTTTTGTCACTCGAAGCCAGTTTTGGTTGAATTTCAATATGACTAGACAGTTGTTAAGAAATGCTTCTCTAACTTTCTCTTTGGTTCTTGTCCATTCTTAACTGAACTTTCACCTCAGTCTTCTGTGCAAGAATGTAAGGAATTGTATTAGCTTGATCCATATGAAACTGTCAATATCCTCCCTTTTCTGACCAACAAAATAACAGCTTCGCATAATCCAATATTTCACAAATACTAAAAACCCTGCTCTATCAGATGCTGAAATTACTGAGATAAATAAAACATAATCTGGGCCCTGGGGAGAACTAGATAAGTGGGAGAAAAGAATAAAAGTCAGCCAGGTAAGTGGAAATGAAGACAAGTTTGTACACAACACTGCAGAACAGAGAAGCGTATTAAGGTATCTGGAATTGTTTGACAACTCAGACTTTTAAATTGAAAAATAATGAAATCGCAGAATTTCAATAAGCAAGTCTGAGAAAGAACATAACAGACAGGCAGTGAACAAGCACAGAGTAGATACAGAACACAGTAAATTCAAGGAAAGGAAAGAAAGGCAGGCCAGACTGGGCAGGAAGGCTTGCCAGAAATGAAGGAGAAATGGCAGCAGGTCCTTACCAGCAGAAAGAGAAACTGAATCCATCCAGAAAGAGAAAGTGAACCCATCACCAGACACAAGACTCAAGAGACCACCTCCTCTTCATTAATGATCTCACTTCCCTCTCTCCCCTCCACTGGTTCCTTCCCATTAGTCTGTTAAGTATGCCCACGGCTCTCTCCTCTTAAAAAAAAACAACAAAAAGCACATCTTTCTTGACTTAAACACTCTCTTAAACCACTGTTTTCTTCCTTTTGCTCTACCATCTAGAAAACACGTCTATTTCTTAAACTCGAGTTCATCCTTCCTCTTAACCTACAATACCCTGCCAGCATGTCCCTCTCCCCCTCCAAAAGACACCACACAACTGTGCTTCATCACTTCCAACCCAGACTTCAAATCTATTTTACAGCTACTCTCTACTCATTTAATTCAAGAACCACTTTCTCCTTCCTGGTTCTCCCTTTACTTTTCTGATTATCCTTCAGTTTCTACAGGATATATTTAATGCCCAATATTCCTTCTGCTCTATACATTCAGTCTGAAAAACACTACAATTCCAAGGACAGGCTTATGAGAACACTAAGGAAATATTTAATAGCAAAACTGCTCAATACACAGACTACACGGTCACTATAATTGTAGCTCCTGTCACATCTGTCAAGCTGTTTGCTGTATGCATTGTCAGCACTGCGTTTGATAAACTGTAGGATCTTTCAAGGCCTTTATCAAAGCAGAACCCAACATAGTATCTTGCTAAATTTGCAGGCACTCAATACAGATACCACAGAAAAGGCAAACCCATATCATACTCCTTTCATAGATATTTTTACCACCTCCATCACAACCTCTATAAGTTGTAATTTCTTTACTAAATAATAAGACAAGATCAAAATTGTTATTCACTCATCAATTCTTTTCACTGTCAAAGCTCTTGGCCACTCATTTCAGGATTTGTGATTTTAAGCTTGGAGCAGAGACAATTCCACGTGAATGAAAAACAAGGAACCCATGAACAATATGACCTGATGCCTAGGGACCCAAAAATTACAATTACTGATTTCACTCTCATACACCTGGAGCCATTCTGGGGACAGAGGATAAATAAGACAATCCCAGCTCCTAAGAAATTAGTCTAGTGGGAACATAAGCACATAAACAAGTTATATGCTACAATGTAAGCCTGGGCTTCCCAGGTGGTGCTAGTCATAAAGAACCTGCCTGCCAATGCATGAGATAGAAGAAACGTGAGTTCAATCCCTGGTTCAGCAAGACCCCTTGGAGGAGGGCACAGCAAGCCACTCCAGTAGTCATGCCTGGAAAATCCCATGGACAGAGGAGCCTGCAGGGCTATGATCCATAGGGTTGCAAAGAATCAGACATGACTTAAGTGACTTAGCATGCACATAAACCTAATAATACATACATATAACAACTACAATAGTAGTAAATAAGTAGGTGAAAATTCAGACTTAAATTGAAGAAAGTAGAGAAAACCACTAGACCATAAAGGTATGACCTAAACCAAATCCCTTACAATTATACTGTGGAAGTGACAAACAGATTGAAGGGATTAGCTCTGATAGAGTGCCTGAAGAACTATGGATGGAGGTTCGTAACACCATACAGGAGGTGGTGATCAAAACCATCCTCAAGAAGAAGAAATGCAAAAAGGCAAAATGGTTGTCTGAGGAGGCCTTACAAATGGCTGAGAAAAGAAGTGAAAGGCAAAGGAGAAAAGGAAAGATATACCCATCTGAATGCAGAGTTCCAAAGAACAGCAAGGAGAGATTAGGAAAAAAAAAATCATTTCTAAGTGATCAATACAAAGAAATAGAGGAAAACAATAAAATGAGAAAGGCTAGAGATCTCTTCAAGAAAATGAGAGATAACAAGGGAACATTTCATGCAAAGATGGGCACAATAAAGGACAGAAATGGTATGGATCTAACAGAAGCAGAAGATATTAAGCAAAGGTGGCAAGAATACAAAAAAGAACTATACAAAAAAGGTCTTAGACCCAGATGATCACAATGGTGTGCTCCCTCACCTAGAGCCAGACATCCTGGAATGCCAAGTCAGGTGGGCTTTAGGAAACATCACTACGAACAAAGCTAGTGGAGGTGATGGAATTCGAGTGGAGCTATTTCAAATCCTAAAAGATAATGCTGTGAAAGTGCTACACTCAAAATACCAGCAAATCTGGAGAACTCAGCAGTGGCCACAGGACTGGAAAAGTTTTCATTCCAATCCCAAAGAAAGGCAACATCAGCGAATGTTCAAACTACTGCACAACTGCACTTATCTTACATGCTAGCAAAGTAATGCTCAAAATCCTCCAAGCCAGACTTCAACAGCACATGAACTGTGAACTTCCAGATGTTCAAGCTAGGTTTAGAAAAGGCCGAGGAACCAGAGATCAAACTGCCAACATCTGTTCGATCATAGAAAAAGCAAGAAAATTCCAGAAAAACATCGACTTCTGCTTCACTGACTATGCTAAAGCTTCTAACTTTGTGGATCAAAACAAAACTGTGGGAAATTCTTGAAGAGATGGGACTACCAGACCACCTTACCTGTCTCCTGAGAAATCTGTATGCAGGTCAAGAAGTAACAGTTAGACATGGAACAACAGACTGGTTCCAAATCGGGAAAGGAATACATCAAGGCTGTATTTTGTCACTCTGTTTATTTAACTTATTTGCAGAGTACATCATGTGAAATGCCAGGCTGGATGAAGCACAAGCTGGAATCAAGATTGCCGGGAGAAATAACAATAACCTCAGATATGCAGATGACACCACAATTATGGCAGAAAGCAAAGAACTAAAGAGCCTCTTAATGAAAGTGAAAGAGGAGAGTGAAAAAACTGGCTTAAAACTCAACATTCGAAAAACTAAGATCATGGCATCTGGTCCCATCACTTCATGGCAAATAGACAGGAAAACAATGGAAATAGTGACAGACTTTATCTTCTTGGACTCCAAAATCACTGCAGATGGTGACTGCAGCCATAAAATTAAAAGACGCTTGCTCCTTTAAAGAAAAGCTATGACCAACCTAGACAGCATATTAAAAAGCAGAGACATTCCTTTGCCAACAAAAGTCCATCTAGTCAAAGCTTATGGTTTTTCCAGTAGTCATTATGGATGTGAGAGCTGGACCATAAAGAAAGCTAAGTGCCGAAGAATTTATGCCTTTGAGCTGTGGTGCTGGAGAAGACTGTTTAGAGTCCCCCGGACTGCAAGGAGATAAACCAGTCAATCTTAAAGGAAATCAATCCTGAATGTTCACTGGAAGGACGTGCTGAAGCTGAAGCTCCAACACTTTGGCCACCTGATGCAAAGAACTGACTCACTGGAAAAGAATGTGATGCTGAGAAAGATTGAAGGCAGGAGAAGAAGGAGACGACAGAGGATAAGATGGTTGGATGGCATCCCCAACTCAATGGACTTGAGTCTGAGCAAGCTCCAGGAGATAGTGAAGGACAGGGAAGCCTGGTGTGCTGCAGTCCATGGGGTCACAAAGAGTTGGACACGACTGAAATGAACTGAACTGAGGTAGATGAAAAGATTTTGTCAAACAGGCATATGGAGGATGGGGAGGGCATTCGAAACAGAGTTAACATGTACAAAGGCCAGAACTACTCTTAGGTGACTAGAAGTACACGACTGCTAAAATTTTAAATTCAAGGGACACTATTCCCGCCCCGGCAATAGCAGTCTCCTCTACGTGAGAGAAATGAATACATATTGATGATACAAGAGCACACACAAGAACAGTCACAACAGTTTTTGTCATTACACTTAAAAGCTGAAAAGAAACAAAAACTGATGCCTGTCGTGTTCTGGTCCCCAAGACCATCCCCAGGTTCAGTGACTTGGGGGGATGACTCACAGGACTCAGCATTTAGGTATACTCACCATGTATGAGGGAAGGCTTACTACCACCGGAGAACAAAGAGCAAAACCAAAGGGAAGCAGCACGTGGCACAAAGCCTGGGATACCAGGTGCAAATTTCCAAGGGCCTTCCTCCCCAAGGGCATCACATAGGACACACTTAATTCCCCGGCAACACACTGACAATACGTTTCAATGTTGTCAACAAAAGAAGCACTACGCCCAGAGATTTTACTGAGGGCTGGTCACAGAGGCAGCCTGTGTCTGTAATATACCAAAATTCCAGACTTCAGGAGGAAAGCAGATATTCAACACAAACCATATTCCCTGTGCAGTTTAGGCACACTAAATCATTCTTACCAGTTCTTGAAACAGTGAGAACTCAAAATGTAAGTTCCCAGACACTAGTCAAATGACAGCCAAGAAGCCTGCCATGTTAACTTTTTTGCATATCCATAAGCTCATGTACAAATAAGCCGTTCAACATCTATAACGTGCATTAGATGGATAGTTACTCACATCTCTAGTGTAGTGCTTACTATATGGGAAAAACAACTGCACTGCATCTTACACAAACCTCACAGATACTAAATTAAGTGGGGGGAAAAAGCCTAACTCAAGAGTACATGCTACATGATTTCATTTATAAGAAGTTCAAAAACAGCCAAAATCAACTGATGACAACGGAAATCAGAAAAGTATTTTAATTGTGGGATGGGGTGGGGCTACAGAGTGGAAAGGGCACAAAGGAATCTTACGGAGTGTTAAGAGATGTTCTGTGTCTTGATCTGTGTGATACATAAAAATAATACATAAACATGCAAAAGTTGATCAAACCACAGGCTAACGACTAATGCCTTTTACTGCAAATATGTCATCAGTCAATTTTTCTAAACATTTCTTTTTAATAATTATTTGGCTGCACCAAGTTTTAGTTACAGCATGCAAACTCTTAGTTCCTTGACGAGGGATCGAACCTGGGCCCCTTGCATTGGGAATGTGGAGTCATAGCCACTGGACCACCAGGGAAGTCCCTCGCTCAATTTCCTAAAAGTTCAAGGAATTGTAGACCAGGACTCAAACTTGGACACTAAACTGAAGTCACACCATCATGGACTCTGTATGCTAACTAAGGAACTTGACCTTATTATGTGGCAGCAATTCTCAAAGCAAGGGCTATGGACCCACTCTTTCTGAAGTTCACCAAATCAGAAAACCTTTTTGTAATTCTAAGATATCAGCTTCTTTTTTCACTATGCTGACATTTGTAGTGACGGTACAAAAGCAACAGTAGATAAAACCGGCACCTTAGCAAGAATCAAGGCAATGCCAACCAACTGTAGCAGCAGTTACTGTATTCTTTATGCTATGAATTCCCAGAAAAAGCCATATTTATTTACAAATTTCCTTGGGGTAAACAGGATAAGTTTTATTAAATCTCAACCCTTGAATACATGTCCTAATATCTATGAGACAAACGGACAAGAGTATGAGGCCCCTGCTTGATGTTGAAGTATAGTCATGGTCTCAAGAAAAAGTGTTTGTGATTGAGTTTCAAGAAGAATTAGCCTCAGGACTTCCCTGGTGGTGCAGTGGATAAAAATCTACCTGCCAATGCAAGAGACACAGGTTTGATCCCTGGTCTGGAAGACTGCACATGCCACGGAGCAACTAAGCCTATGTGTCATAAATTCTGAGCCCATGAGCCACAACTATTGAGCTTGCATGCTGCAACTACTGAAGCCTGCATGCCTAGAGCCTGTGCTCTGCAACAAGAGAAGTCACCACAGTGAGAAGTCCACACACAGCAACAGAGTAGCCAGAGCTCACTGCAACTAGTGAAAAGTCCATGCTCAGTGATGACCCAGTGCAACCAAAAATAAGTATTTTTTTAAAACAATGTTTTTCCCATGAAACATTTTTTTGTACTTGAAAATACAACTGACACACTATGGTTGTTAACTTTGGGTATTTAGCAAACATTATATATCTTGAAAACAGAGTAAGCCTGTAGCCTCAAAAGATAAGTAACTGTCACTATCTGTTGCTAATGATAAAACTAGAGCCTTGGAGAAAAATAATTCTAGAAACCCTGGATTTGCCACCACTTGAACTTGACACCTTACTCAATACTTTAGAAGACTTTTCTGATGAGATCGGTGATGCTATTAACCAGTGCTCAACATAACCACATAACTCAGTGAACCCACATTTGTCAAATAATGTTACCAAATCAGGCATGAGTAGATGACACCCAAAGCGCAACACAGACCAATGCATTTTGATGTAACACAGCATGAACAGTATATCCATACGGCTTCAGATTTCACGTTGCAACTACAGTCAATCCTTTGTATACCTGAGTTCTTTATCTGCAGATTCAACCAACCACATAGTAAAAATATCCGGGGAAATATTCCAGAAAGTTCCAAGAGGTGAAAGCTGATTTTGTTGTGCGGGGCAACTATTTAATTGGCATTTACATTATGTTCACAATTACTTACACAGTTTTGGGTATTATAAGTGATCTAGAGATGATCTGGTGTTAACATTTACAGGACTGCGGATGTTATAAGCAAATACCATGTCATTTTACGTTGGGAACTCGAGCATCTGCATCTTGGCATCCACAGTGGTCCTAGAACCAATGTTCCTTGGACCCTGAAGGATGACTCTGACCTTTAAGAAGTTACCACTTGTTGGCACCAATAACCGTAATTATCTGAAAAGGCTATTAAACTATTTCTCTTCTTCCAAAAAAGACCCACAGAACAATCCCATAACAATTTGGAAAATGGTAGTAGAAACATACATGTCAACAATTACCTTGAATTTAAATGGATTAAATGCTCCAACAAAAAGATACAGACTGGCTGAATGGATACAAAAATAACACTTGTATATATGCTACCTACAAGAGACCTACTTCAGACCTAGGGACACATACAGACTTAAACCGAGGGGGTGGAAAAAGAGATATTCCATGCAAATGGAAATCCAAAGAAAGCTTGAGCAGCAATATTCATATCAGATTAATAAACTTTAAAGACTATTTCAAGACACAAGGAAGGTCACTACATTAACAACAAGAGATCAAAGAATATAACAAATATTCATGCACTCAACATAGGAGCACCTCAATACATAAGGCAAATGCAAACAACCATAAAAGGGGAAATCAACAGTAACACAGTAATAGTGGGGGACTTTAATGCCCCACTTATATCAATGAGCAGATAATCCATACAGAAAATAAGGAAACACAAGACAACAGACCAGATAGTCTTAACTGATATTTATAAGACATTCCACCTGAAAGCAGCAGAACACACTTTTTTCTCAATTGCACACCGAACATTCTCCAGGATAGACCACATCTTGGGTCACAAATCAAGTCTTGGGAAACTTAAGAAAACTAAAATCAGATCAAGCCATTTTTCCAACCACAGGACTATGAGATTAGAAATTACAGGGAAAAAAATTTAAAAATCACAAGCACATGGAGGCTAAACAATACACCACTAAAAAATCAAGAGATCACTGAAGAAGTCATCACCTCTCTTACATTCCTATACACTAATAAGTTCAGAAAGAGAAATTAAGCAAACAATCCCACTTACCACTACAACAAAAAGAATAAAATATCTAAGAATAAACCTACATAAGGAGACAAAAGATCTCTACTCAGAAAAGTAAAGTAGTAAAACACTACCTTTTTCTAGTGTAAAAAACTTCTACAACTACTTTTTAAACAAGTAGTTTAAAAAAAACTACTAAACGCATAAAAGTAAAACACTGATGGAAGAAATCAAAGATGACAGAAACAGATGAAGAGATATACCATGTTCTGGGATTGGAAGAACCAATATTGTCAAAATGACTATGCTAACCAAAGCAATACAGATTCAACGCAATCTCTATCAAACTACCAATGACATTTTTCCCAGAACTAGAACAAAATACTTTATAACTTGTTAAGAAACACAAAGACCCCAAACAGCCAAAGCAATCTTGAGAAAGAAAAACAGAGCTGGCAGAATCAGCTGCCCTGATGTCAGACTATACCATATACCACAAAGCTACACTAATCAAGACAGTATGGTATGGCACAAAAACAGAAACACAGATGAGTGGTACAGGATAGAAAGCCCAGAGATAAATCCTCACACCTATGCTTACCTAATCTACAACAAACAGATAAAAATATACAATGAAGACAAGACAGTCTCTTCAGTAAGTAGTGCTTAGAAAACTGGACAGCTACATGTAAAAGAATGAAATTGGAACACTCCCCAACCATACAGAAATTAACTCAAAATGGATTAAAGACCTAAATGTAAGGCTGGACACTGTAAAACTCTTAGAGGCAAACATAGGAAAAACTCTCTGACATAAACCTCAGCAAGATCTTTTTTGACGCACCTCCTAGAGCAATGAAAATAAAAACAAAAAAAGTGGGACCTAATTAAACTTAAAAGCTTCTGCACAGAAAAGAAACTACAAACAACATGAAAGGACAACCCTCAGAATGGGAAAAAGACCCACTTTGCAAATATTTGAAAATATTTGCAAACAAAGCAACTGACAAAGATTTATCTCCAAAATACAAGCAGCTCATGCAGCTCAGTATTAAAACAAACAACCCAATCAAAAAGTGGGCGGAAGACATAAAGAGACATTTCTCCAGATAAGACATTCAGAAAGCCAAAAGGCACATGGAAAGATACTCAACATCACTAATTTTTCGGGAAATGAAAATCAAAACTACAATGAGATATCACCTCACACAGGTCAGACTCAGTCACTTCAGTTCAGTCACTCAGTTAAGTCCAACTCTTTGCAACCCCATGAATCGCAGCACGCCAGGCCTCCCTGTCCATCACCATCTCCCGAAGTCCACCCAAACCCATGTCCATCAAGTCAATGATGCCATCCAACCATCTCATCCTCTGTCGTCCCCTTCTCCTCCTGCCCCCAATCCTTCCCAGCATTAGGGTCTTTTCCAATGAGTCAACTCTTCACATGAGGTTGCCAAAGTATTGGCGTTTCAGCTTCAGCATCAGTCCTTCCAATGAACACCCAGGACTCAGCTCCTTTAGGATGGACTGGTTGGATCTCCTTAGCCATCATCAAAAAATCTACAAATAACAAATGCTCAAGAAGGTGTGAAGAAAAGGAACACTCCTACACCACTGGTAAATGTAAACTGATACACCCACTATGGAGAACAGTACTGAAGTTACTTAAAAAAAAAAAAAAACTAAAAATATAACTACTATAGAAATAAGTGCTAAATTGTGTCCGACTCTTGCGATCCCATGAACTACAGCCTGCCAGGCTCCTCTGTCCATGGAATTCTCCAGGGAAGAATACTGGAGTGAGCTGCCATTTCCTTCTCCAGGGGAACTTCCCGACCCAGGAATTGAACCCAGGTCTCCCACACTGCTCTCCCTGGTGGCTCAGACGGTAAAGAGTCTGCCTGCAATGTGGGAGACCCTGGTTTGATCCCTGGGTTGGGAAGATCCCCTGGAGAAGGAAATGGCAACCCACTCTAGTATTCTTGCCTGGAAAATTCCATGGACAGAGGAGCTTGGCAGGCTACAGTCACGGGATCGCAAAGAGTCGGAAATGACTGAGCAACTTCACTTTCTTTCTCCCGCATTGCAGGCAGATGCTTTACCGACAAACCTAAGTGGGAAGCTTCAAAACCACCGTATGACCAAGCAATCCCACTATTGGGCATACATCCTGAGAAAACCATAGTTCAAAAGACATGTGCACCCCAATGTTCATTGCAGCACTATTTACAACAGCCAGGACATAAAAGCAGCCTAGATGTCTGTGTGTGTGAGTTGCTAAGTTGTGTCCGACTCTTTGTGACCCCATGGACTGTACCCTGCCAGGCTCCTCTGCCCATGGGATTCTCCAGGCAAGAATACTGGAGTAGATTTCCATTCCCTTCTCCAGGGAACCTAGATGTCTACTCACAGATAAATGAAGATGTGGTACATATTTACAATGCAATATTACTCAGGCATAAAAAGGAATGAAATTGGGTCATTTGTAGAGATAATGGATGGATCCAGAATCTGTCATACAAAGTGAAGTAGGTCAGAAAGAGAAAAACAAATATCGTATACTAACGTATATATGTGGAATCTAGAACAATGGTACAGATGTACCTATTTGCTGAGCAGGAATAGAGATGCAGACGATGAGGACAGACACGTAGACACAGGCAGGGGAGAAGTGGAGGGTGCGACACATTGAGAGAATATCAATGATGCATATAAACTACCACACGTAAAACAGATAGCTAGTGAGAAGCTGCTGTATAGCAACAGGGAGCTCAGCTCAGTGCTCTGTGATGACCTACATGGATGGCATGGGTGTGGGGTGGGAGGGAGGTCCAAGAGGGAGGGGAGATATATATATATATATATATATATATATATATATATATAAATATAAATATATATGTCCAAGAGGAAGAAGATACATATAGCTGGCTCACTTCGTTGTACAGCAGAAACACATTATAAAATAATTACATCCCAACAATAAGGACTTCCTTATAGCTCAAATGGTAAAGATATCTGCCTGTGATGCAAGAGACCAGGGTTCAATCCTTGAGTTGGGAAGTTCCTCTGGAGAGGGGAATGGCAACCCCCTCCAGTATTCTTGCCTGGAGAAATCCATGGACAGAGAAGCCTGGCGGGCTGTAGTCCAAGGGATCACAAAGACTCCCAACACGACTGAGCAACTAACACACACACACACTCCAATAAAATTTAAGTAACCCTCCAAAATTATTCCTCTTCCACCTATAGACTTGTGTGAGACCATAATTTCCCCATATATATCAACTAAAATGACACATGGCAACAGATTAAATACAGAAGCAGACAACAAAATTCAGCTATTACAATACATACTAAAGAGATTAGCAAAAAATGTAGAAGAATGCTCACTTTTCTCACTCTTTTGGGAAATATAATTGTTAATATGTAATGGATTTGTTATTTTTTAGTGACTAGTAGATAAATGTTTTCAATTTAAATTTCTAATGTGTAAGTATTAGCAGATATGATCCACATGCACAAAGGCTCGAGGCCCTCAAAATTTTAAGAAGTGGACAAGAATCCTGAGATGAAATGCTTGAGAACCACTGCCTTATGGAGTAGCTGATCAAATTTGCACTTTTCAAAGATCTTTTAAGAACATCTCGGAAGGAACGAAAATATCCTGAAAGGCTCAAGGAAACATCTATAAGGCTCAATAGGGCACAATGAACTTGGTAAAACAAACAAACAAAGTTCCAAAATAGAATGTTAGGAGAGAGGATCATAGGATGTCAGAGCTCAAGAATTTAAGAGAGGACTAAAGGATGAAGTAGTCAGGAATGGAGAAGGAGGGCTACTCTGTAGGAAGCTAAGGAAAGCCAGTGAGGCTGGTTGCTGGAGGAGGCTGCTAAACTAGGAAGATGTACTGCTCCTACATCTCTGAATGTGAGAGACATGACCATGTTTACAGACAGAGATGAACCACGTAGTAGGGACAACCTACCCAGAGGTCCCAAAGGTATCAGAGAAGATGGACACCAGGACACAAAACTGCCCTTTGAACACGGAGGAGGACACTCCTTCAATAGCCAGAGAAAAAGGACAGTAAAGGAAGCTCAGTTCAACTAGCGAGGACAAGAATAGGGCCTCTAAGGCCAATTGCCCAGAGCCTTCCATTTCTGCTGTTCATCACAAGAATGGAGCCTGTCTCAGTCTCATTACAAGACATGCTTAGCAAAACCGAAAATCTTTCCTTAAGCCAATGTTTAATAAGGTACTAGGACTCAAACCAGGATCCCACATTACGAATCTCCTCTTCCTTCTGCATCAAGGCAGCCTGAGAAACACGAGAGGAGGATGGGAAAAAGCAGGTCAGGGAAACGCTCTGTAACAACTCTGAAGCTGTGGGGGAGCCTTGTACAAGGGCAGGGAGAGACTGTTCTCGGCTTCGTCTGAAACATTCAGAAGCTTTAGCACTAAGAGAACCTCCGGAACTCAGGCAGGGCCCTGGGAGCAGGAAAAGCAGCAGGACAGTGGAGCTGGCCTAAGTGCCTGACTGGCAGAGACAAATTCAGCCTCTTCAAGCCTAGAGATCCAAGGGAAGTTTGAATTTCATCTTAAAACTCCTGTATTTAATCAGTAACACCCCAGCAGTTACTCCATGGAGGGGTGGGCAGGGAGTTAGAAAGGATACAGGAAAAGACCCTTTGATCCAGAGCTTACCATTCAGCTTGGGAGATAACAACTACCCATTAAGACCCAAGGACCGAGGGTCTGAGGCATGTGTCTGGGAAACAATACGGCCATTACTATGGCGCAGGTCCACAGAGAGTGGTAGCTGTGAATAGGCAATAATAACTAAAGAGGAAGGCAGGAAAAGCAAACTGAAAATATTCATCCAAGGGAAACCTGAACTAGTGGCAGCAATGAGAATGGAGAACAGATGAAAGGATACATGGGCCAAGAGTTAGATCACATCAAGGCTTTACTGTTACAGGAGCTGGGGGGAGGTTTCTGAAGGAAAGCTTTAAGTATTTATTTACCTAGCATCCATCTGTACTGGGGCCTTCAGAGTTTTAAAGAAAAAAATTAAAGGAAAAAAAACCCCAAACACCCAAACACAGTTGTTTCCCCCAAGAGGACACCAGCATCTAATCAGAAAAAAACCAGACTTGTAATTGGGTGGAGGGGACAGAATTAGATTAGCCCCAGGAGAAGAAAGGGAAGAAGCTGGCTGTTTTGAGATCGTCTGCATTTAATATGCCTCACAAAAACATTCATTCAGTAGACTTATTAGAACCATAGTTCTTGAGAACAATCAGGATTATAGAGTTCAACCTAAAACGCAAGAAGCAGTGCTACAGGAATACACACGCCCCTGTGAAAGAGTACAGAAACAAATAGTAGAATGAGCCACAACGAATGTGGGCCTCCGGGGGGTGGGGGCTGTTAAGTGCCAAGACAAGAAAAGATCAGACAGAAGAGGAGAAAGTAGGAAAAGGAAGCCACTGAGTCTTAGGAACCAAGTGGAAATTTTAAGTAAGATGAGATAATCAGAGACCTACATAGCAAAGGACAAGGTACATGAATTCCAGAAACACTCGTCTGGAAATAGAGACACCTGGGTTCCAGTTTTGGCTCTATCATCGTCTCACTATATAAATCACCCCTTTTCATTCTCAGCTTAAATCTCGTTGTCCGTGAAAATAGACACTATCATCTGGACTTGGGATCAACTCAGAGTTATACCAGGCAGGCAGACAGGTCTCCAACACCTCCTGAGCTTCAAAACAATTCCAAAATTACAGCTTAAAAACAAAGTCTCAGGAGAAAGGGCAGACTCAGGAGACAGATGGTGTCAGACTCAGAAGCACAAAGCCAGAATGCAGAGAGCACAGGTGTTAAGTAGTAAGAGATTAAGTGTTCAGTCAAAGACACCAAAAAAACCCAACCTGCCCTTCAAGGTAACTGCTTTGCTTCCACAAAGGGAAAGCTACTCCCACACCTCATCAAAAGAGACTTCAGGCCACTGTGCTAAACCTGTCAGGATGGGACCTTTGTCAGCATATTACACTGGCCAAGAATAAGGAAACCAGTAGCACTATTGAAGTCAAGTTATTCCCAGAATCAGCAGCTAGATGCAACTGTGACCCATTTTTAGCACATAAAATCAATCTTCAGACCTGTCCTCTGGGAATTCTCAACTTACTTCAAGGAAAGTCATCACAAAATGCCTTAAAAATCACGAGAGTGTTAACTCACTGTAGTCGAAAACAGTACTCTAACCATACAGGAATACTGAAAACTAAAGCAGAATGCAGAGGCTAGACATGCCTAACCGTTCTTCTGCATCACTGAAAACAAAGCTCAACCCTACTTGGTCAGGAATATTCCCTCCACACCTGTGTCACTTAAAATTGCATTCTATTGGGCTGGCCAAAAAGATGTTACAAAAAAACCCCAAACTTTTTGGCCAACCAACATATTAAGAAGACAAACTAATCCCTAACAAGAGCCTTTTTAAATCCCAATAACAAAACTGAAAACTATGCCAACAATGTAAAATTAACACTCTCAAATTTGGAAATGGCTTTTTATGGGAAATCATATAATTTTCCCATGAAAAATATGAAATGCTTATTTATTATATATACCTTCAAGTTCAATCGTTTCAGCCAGCTTACTGTAACTGAAAAATGCCTCGTTTTGGCTGTCCTATCTTGAACATAAAAATTTCCAGCATTTGGAATCTGTGAGCTTACAGAGGATGACAAGGTCTCATGCAGGTATAACTAAAATCAGGCTGCAACACTGGCAGGAAAGAAAACAAAGAGCATTCTCAAAGCAGCAGGTGTGGGGGGCAAAGGAGGTGCAACCAGCAGAATGCAAATACTGAAAGGGTGCAATCAGTGCCTCCTGGTTTAATTCAAACAGAGAGGAGCAAAAATTCTTTATGTGACTTCCTCCACTCCAACCTTTAAGCCCAACCCTCTTTCCTATCCCACATCCCCTACACCCCAGCGCTTTCTGGCAAGCTCTTCCCAGAGTCCATACAGCTTAGATACTGCCCAGGAAAAGCAGATTTGCAGAACAGGATGGGATTAGCACAACTCTTCCACAGCACAGAAATTACCTTGCTATTTGATCTCATGATTCTCTTACTGCCTCCAACCGCTAGCTACTGAAGACAGCAGCCTAAACGTGAATATCTGGGTTTGGTACGCATTTCTATCCCAAACTTTAAAGGCAGAAATGTTACCCACTAATTAATCTGCCCTTTAAACAAACACACAACAATTTTAGGGAACAGTCATTTTGCTGAAAACAATGAATGAGAAACTCTGCACAGCTATTATCTATCAAATAAACACTAAAATTTCAGTGCAGACCTACTCCAGTCATCGCACCCTTCCCCTCCACCACCAGATTCACAAGTGTGAATTCATGGCTGAGTGGCCTGTAAAGGTAACTAACACAGGAGGAGGAGACAGGTAACACTTTAAAGTTTTCATCTTCCCCAAAACTTTCCAGACCACAGTTTAAAAAGAAAAAAGTTATCTGGTTTGTATTTCAGTCTGCATCCTCATGGAAAAAATTCCCTTTGGCAAGTCTCTGAACATGGTCTTTTCTTCTTTACGTTTAAATCCTTTGGGAATAAGATACAGAGACAAAGGCACATATCTTTTAACATCTGCTAGTGTGGCTTACAGTCTGGTAGAAGGATTCTAGGTGTTGTCCAGAATGAAACCCCAGCCCCTCATTTCTGGTACAGAGCTCTTTTTATGTCCTAGGAGCTTAGTCCAGATTTTACCACACACTGCTAAAATCCTTATTAATTCTTCCTGTGAATCTAAGAGACAGGATCACAGGAATTTTAGCTAAGAGAGAAAAGCTAAGTTTAATAAGCCCCATTCTACTTTTATAGGTCTATAACAATCATATGATTTCACATACGCCTTTTCTCAGAAGGAAAATGTGGCTGAAATTTAACTGTCCTGAAAGAGGACAGTTTTTGTGCAGAGGGCTAGGAGGGTCACCCCCACAGTGGGAGGAGCCTGACTTCTCCAGACCTCTGGCTCTCTCAGAATGGGCTAAACTGCTCTGACACACATCATGGAATGAAAGACACAGCACATTCCTTCTGACATCAGCACCACTGCACTAAAGCTCGAAAGACCCACAGTGACTTCCACAGCAACCCAGGTTCCCTCCAACGCAGTTAAAGCTCACTCTTGCCTATGAGTGAGACCAGCCCATAGACCACTACCTTTTCTGTACAATATATACCACCAATAACCCGCTTGACCCCTCTAACATACTAGAATACACACTGTATCATATGCTGAGCTACAGCACCAGAAAGACCTAGGTTCACACAACCAGTTTTACCACTTGGTGGCCTTGTGACTTGATTACTAAGCCTGTTTCATCACCTGCAAAATAGGGAGGGGGAAATCTAAAAGACTTTTTGTGACAAAGATCCCAAACTAGCTTCAGAGCCTAGGGACCCTCCAAGGCTGAAGGTTGAATACAACCTTCAGAGACTTTGATCCATACAATGTTTTCAATTTTTTAACTGCTACACTTATGAATTAAGAGACTGGCAGCTTAGCTAGGAAAAAACAAAAGATCCATGAACTCTGGCCCCACATTTCCGCATAGCCACCAACCAGCTACTGGCTCGCCTTTAAACAATTTCTGTAGTTCAGGGGGCACTGCTCTTCTTTCGTTCCCTATACTCATTAATGTTACCTCAGGCCCCTGTAGGAATTTGGGTCTGTAGCCCATTTTAAGGATTAAAAACAAAATAAATAGCTTGGGCGACCCCATGAAAATACTTACAAAGACAGCTATTATCATTAGCCTGGAGTCTTACTGCTGTGATCACCCTCCTCCACCTCCTGCCTCACAGACACTGGAGTGCATATCACAGCAAAGACAAAACCATAGAACCCTGCCTTCACCGAGTGCCTAAAGGCCCAATCCAAGCTGCTCTGGGTTTCCACGATCCCTCAGCACACGCACCAGCTCTCTAACCTCCTGCCTGCTGCACAGGCTGGCACAGCTCCCCTTCCCCAAAGGGAAGCCTGGTCAGGGAGATGTTCCTAAGGCCACCCATGGGAGGAGGGAAGGCAAGTATTTCCACCCCGTTAATACAGAGTGACTTACAGGGCAGTCAGCTTCACATTCTGCTTCTAACATACTGAGCATGTACTGCGGCCAGACCACTGCTCAAGCTTAGATTACATCACCGTGGCAAGAGCCAAACTCTAGAGCAAGGGGCTCTGGGAACACAGTGTCTCCCCAGGCAAGCTCGAAGAAGAGGGTTGGCCCTAAACTCGCCTGTCCCGGGGGTGGGGTGGGGTGGAAGCCGACAGCCCAGAGCTCCATGGAGCTCCAGAAGCAGAACTGCCTTCCACTCCCCTTCCACCTACGAGCAAAACCAACCAACCAGCGAAACCACCGCCAGCCCGAGGTTTCCAAGGTTTCCTTCCGCTTGTTTGGACATATTTTTGTTTTTAGCCCAGCGTGGGTCCCTAGGCTCAAACACAATCTAAGCGTAAGGGTGCACACCCTCCTCAGGAGACACTCGCGGCCAGCTAGCACATGTCAGCGCTGTCACCTGGGGGGCAGACCCGAGGCGGGCGGTGCACCTGGGGCTTCCAGCTCCGACCGGCTCGCCCCTCACCAGCACACGACGCTGGCCAGCCGCGTACTCAGGTGCCAGCAAGAGAGCGAGGCGGCTGATCGGTAGCCAGGGAGACCAAGGGAGGCAGCTGCCAGCAAAACGCAGCGCTAAGCACAGACCAGCCCGGCCTGCGGGGTGGCTGGGGGAGGGTGTCAGGCCTCCGCGTCACCGCCCCCCCCCCCACCCCGGGGCTCTGAGCGCTGCAGTCCCAAGTCCTCGTGCTTTCCACCCGTCTCCCGAGGGCAACACCGTGCAAAGGGGGGCAAGGCCTGCAGCGGGCTGAGTGCCACCAAAAACTAACCCGTGCACGCCAGGACCTGCTCCTGAGCCCCAGGGTCGGCTCGGACTTCCTAGGTCCCCGGGGTGGCGCTGAGCCACTTAGAAGGACCCTGTCCTGGACCCTCGGGGGATGACGCAAGAAAGTCAGGGTCGCCTTGACCGTAAACACCACCCACACGAGGAAAAAGCCAGAGAATGAGGCCACGTGGGATAACCCACGGGGAGCAACATTTCCTGGGTCTGCGTCCCCATTCCCCCGGGGTTCCAGGCAGGCACAGGCCTTCCTAACCCCTGACTGGCCAGGCCAAGCAATCCGGCTGTCCCCTCAGGCAAATCCGGGACCAGAGCGGGAGCCCGCGCCAAGCCCCCACGTGAGTCTGGGCACCTGGTCCGGTCCAGGGCTGAGGGAAGAATAACAAGGCCAAGGTTACTTGCACGCTTCTCCACTACCTAGAGAGCCCAGGTTGGGGAAAACAAGGCTGTCCCGGGCTAGCTTGGCTCCATGCCTGGGGCGCCTTCATATCCTGTAAAACCCACGCCTATGCCTCCAGGATCCAGCTCACCTGCGCGGCTCCCCAGCTCCAAGCCGCGCTGCACGTGCGGGTCGACCCACCCACCGGTGCTAGACCCCACCTAGCCAACCCCATCCCAGTATTCCAGCTTCAGGCGAACGTGTGAAGCCACGTGACCTCCCGGGCCAGGGAGCGCGTGCAGAAAGCACGAGGGGCCTAATCCCTCCGCCTTAAAGGAGCCGCGCCCACTGCCGTCGCGGCGGTCTCCCGTGACCCGAGGCCCAGTGCGAGGGCCTATGCCGCCAGCAGCCCTGCCCCGCCCTTCCCCACTGCCCACTGGGTACGAACGAGGCTAGCGTGGGACGTGGCGAGGCAAGTGAGCTCCCGGCGCAGGTGGCTTCGGCTCTCACGTGCGACGGCTGCGGGAGAAGGAAAAGTTCCGGGCAGGGAGGCGCCCTTCCGTCCGGTCAGCTCCCGTCTGGACATACACTCGAGGCCGACGGGAGTCTGCAGCGCAGCTCAGAAGCCTCACTGGCCGCCCCCGGAGGGCCGCGGCGCCTTTAAGCCCAAAGGCCCTGAGTCACGAGGAGGCTCCCTACACCCCTCCTTCGCCACACACCCCTCCACGAGGCCCCACGCCCGCAGGCACGTGACCCACGCCCCGCCCGGGACTCGCGCGCACGGTTGAGGGCGGGGGGAGGAGGGGACCAAAGGTACCGGCCGAGGGTGCGCGCGGACCGTTTTAGCTACCGCGGCCCTGACCGCGGCCCCGCCCAGCCCCGCCCCGGCGGGTGCCGGGCAGCTCTTACCAGTGGGAAACGCCATGGGGCTGGCGTGGCCCTGCGGGACGGACGGACCGGCCGGCGGGCGGCTGACCGGCTCGGCGAGGGACGCACAGACACGTGGGCACTATTTTTGCAGCGAGCCGCTCACAGCGCCGCACTCGCGGCCGCTTATAAAGCCCCGCCGAGTCGCTCCCCCCACCCCCCCCACGGCCGGATGCGAAGCACCTGTGTCGGCCCCGCCCGGGGCCCCGCCCCTTCCAGCGGGCCGGGCGGAGGGCTTAGCCGCCCACCCAGAGCCGGGCGCCCAGATGGGGGGCGCGCTCGGCACCCCGCACCCTGCCCCCGCCCCAGGGAGTCCAAGGGTCCAAGCGGAGCATGCCACTCACCTAGTGACCCTCATCACGTCCCTTACCTCTTAGGGCCTCAGTTTATCCCTTACAGAGCGCCATTTACAAGTCCCTGCGACGGGGTGGCAACGCGCTTTGTCAATAAAGCCGTCTTTACGGTGTCCACGCTCCTTTTCTGCCAAAGAACCCCTCGTTGGAGAGAGCCTGCGCGACGCGCCCCTGACCAACCCCACTCCCGGGTTCCAGTAGGCGCGATCACCTAGACCGGCTGCTTCGTGTGCTGGGCCGGGGGTGGAGTGCGCGGGCGTCCGGGGATTCCGGAAAGTTCCAGGACATCAGGGATCCCCTTCTGGACTGTCGTTCCCCGGGAAGCCGCTTCCAACGCTCTTTCCAGGCTGCGAAAGGAAAACTTTCTGGAGAGGGGAGGAGGGACCCGGCGGTGGGTCATACTGTGGTCTGGGAGGGCGTCTTTGGGGCGGGAGGGCAGGCGAAGGTTGAGAAGGAGTGCATAACAGAGAGGCTCCAGGGCAGAGGATAATGCGTGCTGATACCGCAGGAGGCAAGCCTGGGCCCAGTTCGTGAAGGGCCTTTATTTTGCAGACATCTGGAAACTATTAAAAATGGTGAACAGGAGAATGATAGTATCAGATCTCTTTTAAGATGTTACTGCAGACTTCGTAGAGGTTTGACAGTAAAAGGGGAGAAACAAGGGACTGTGGTAGGGAGAAACGGGATGGGCGTTTGTTGAGCCTAAATGTTCTACGTGTATTACCTCAGCGTCACCATTATACTATTTTATAAAGCACTTACTCTGTTTAAGGTTCCTCCTGGCAGTTGGGGAGACGGGTCAGCTGCCTTCCTGGCAGGCTGATGAGGCTGGCCTGGATCTAATAGATGAGGGGTCCCAGGGAGTCAAGATCTGGCTTTTGGTGGCAGGAGGATTAATGGGAGAAAGGGTAGGAACAGACGCTGGAGTAGTAAGTCCACAGGAGGACTCAGAGTGACAGTGAGAGCTGGCCAGTCTCCATCCGTAGAATGTCCCCGTGCAGGAGCTCCCATGGGTTGCTGAGGTTCTGGGCAGAGAGGTGATGGTGGCAGGGGAGGGCAAGAGGGGACCCTGGCACCCCGTAGCCATAAACTGCTCCACTCTCTCTTCTTCAGAGGGGCTGCTTGAGCGTTTCCCCCTCCTTCCTGAAGATGCCCCATTTCAGCTGCCCAGGAATTCCTCACCTCCTGGTTTAGTTTCCCTGGAACCCTCCCACACCAGCCCTATCTGGAGGTCTTCCTTCTCTAGGAGCAACCCACCCACAAAGTCCCACCCTGGCCCACAAACAGCGTAGGACAACTCATCGGAGGTGATGTATCTTGCTTGTCCTCTCGGAGTGCCACACCCAGATACCTACAGCACAGGAGCCAACTGAGGGTGAATGGCAGCACCAGGAAGGCCCCAGTTACATCTAAAGAGGATTAGCTGATGGATGCTGTGCAGGAATGACGTCTCAGCCCAGCCAGATCTTTCAAGACAAGCTGGAAAAGCAGTTTTTGTGTTTTTTCGTTTTTTTTTAATGTGAACTCTTCCTAATTTTAAATTTGGTCATTAAATCAAAGAATCAAGAATCAGCCTGTCCAGGGGCCTCATGCAGCTCATGCTTTCTCTTCCCTGACCCAAAGCTGAGCAAGAGAAGAACCGGAAACTGGAATAGTACCCAAGGCAACAGGACCTGGGAACTCTTTCATACTTTAAAACTCCCAGCTGTAAGAAAAGGAAGGCATCTTTCAGGTGTCTTGGAACAGAAATTTCTGCTACATAAAATCCCTCTTCTTAAAACTTTCTATTGCAGTAATAATGAGAATATAGTTGACCTTCACTGAGTACTTGACCTGTGCTTGGCACAGTTCCAAGTGATTCACCTGCGTTAACCCATTTAACCCATTTGCAGACCAGGAAACTGAAGCTTGGAGAAGTAACTAGCTCAAGGACTCCCAGCTAGAAGTAGAAGAGTGAGGACTCAAACCCAGGCAGTCTTCTTGCTTCAGAGCCTAAAGCTTTAATCCTATAAGAACAAAATGTCCAGCACCCTTACTTGTGTACTACCTTCTGACTGACCCCAGAGCTCAATGTAGGCAATGAAGGAAGGGGTGGGTGAATGCACATACAGTCATGCATTTGGTGAGTCCTGTCTCCCTGCCCTGACTTGGCCAGGCTTTCAGGTTTATACAGGAAGAACAGTACCCCTGACTAGATGCCTACAGTACACAGGGCCGGGTGCAGAAAGAGGCAGAGGTGGAGGTATTACATGACTTGGTCAAGTCCCCGCAGCTGGTCACTGAAGTAGCAGGAACAAACAGGCAGCATTATCTATTCTCCTAGTCAACAAATAGCCTTTGAGCCCAGCTATGCCTGGCACCATCTCTGCAGTCAAGCCCCAGATTTATAACACAGGTTTTGAATGTAACTGTAATTGGCTGGACTAAGTTTTAAATGCATGCACCAGGAGGGACCCTGTATTCTTTTATATGCTCAGGTGTTTGGTGCCTCCACAGCAGGCAGAGAACTAAAAGAAGAAAAGAGACTGCAGGGAGAAAATAACTTTCCTGGCTGGAAAAGATCTGAAGGGAGATTCCTTTAGGAATTCAAGACCACAAGGTAAAGTAAGCATATAGTGTCTACTCAGCTTTTGCCAAGCTCTGTGCAAAAGAAACCACGTTGTTTTTTTGAGTTTTTTTTCATGCCCTTTTAAGTGGAATGAAAGAAACTAGATCAGCCCCACCTTTCATAATACACAAATGGAAATTTTAAGTGGGCTAAAAATGCAAATATATACAGCATTACTTGGAAATTTTTTGTTGTTTGGTCACCAGGAAATTTTTTTAGAAAACAATATTAGGAAAATATTTTTACTACACTAGAGTACAAAATTTGTGAATGTGGAACAAGCATAGGGTATAAAGGAAAATTGGTAACTTTGACCACATTGGAATTAAAACCTTTGGGTTATAAAATTTAAAACTTGAAAAGTCATACACTGGAGAAAGGTATTCGCAATACATGATCTACAAAGGACTAGTTTCCAAAATATGTAGGAACTTCTTCAGTGAGGCAAATAGAAAAATAGACAAAAGATGGGAATGGGCCATTGACAGGAGTGGAAGCGCAAACGTCCAACAAACCTATCTCAAGATGCCTGCACTCACTCACAACCAAGGAAATGCAAATGAACACAGAAGGATACCATTCCACACTCCCCAGACAGATGCAATGAAAAGGCTCGCTCTCCCAGGGGCAAACTCACTGCCAGTCAGGGTGTAAACTGGTTCAGCCACTTTGGTTGTGGGTTTTATTTTCTACATTCTTCAAATCGAGGGCTAACCCACATACAGAGTGCATAGAGTACACAGTCTTTGGTATCCAGTTTGCTGCTTTTTTCCTACATATACATCCAGGTAACCACTACCCACACCAAGGCATGGACTCCTTCCAGAACCCCATAGGGTTCCATCATGCCCCTTTCCATTTCATCCCCTTCTCCTTGAGATAACTAATCCTCTAGTCACTTTTCTCACAGATTCATTCTGCCTGTTTTAGGACTTCATCTAAACTTTTAGCTTCTTTAATTCAACAAGATTCATCCATGTTGATGCAGGTAGCAGTAGTTGCTGCTAAGTCACCTCAGTCGTGTCCGACTCTGTGCGACCCCATAGACGGAAGCCCACCAGACTCTGCCGTCCCTGGGATTCTCCAGGCAAGAACACTGGAGTGGGTTGCCATTTCCTTCTCCAGTGCATGAAAGTGAAAAGTGAAAGTGAAGTCGCTCAGTCGTGTCCGACTCTTAGCGACCCCATGGACTGCAGCCTACCAGGCTCCTCCATCCATGGGATTTTCCAGGCAAGAGTACTGGAGTGGGGTGCCATTGCCTTCTCCGGGTAGCAATAGTTAAGTCCCTTTTATTGCTAAGTGGTATTCCATTGTACTGATATACCATATTTGTTTCTCCATTCTCCTGGTGATTGGCAATGTGAATTGGACTATTATGAATGATGATACCATGAATATTCTTGATGTGAAGTACAGCTACCCTGTAAAGCAATTTGGCAATGTTAAGTTGCAGGTGTGTATGCGCTATCCCCAGGAATCCCACTCCTGTTAGAGAGTGTTAGAGAAACGTGTTAGGGTAACGTGTTAGAGAAACTTGCCCACATGTTAAAGAGGAAGGATTTGAGGTTAAAAATTCCGATAGGTGTTATTCAAAATTGCAAAAATAAATTAGTACCTACCGACAGGAGAATGGATTGATAAATTGTGGTCTAGTCATACAAAATGGCAACCCACTCCAGTATTCTTGCTTGGAAAATTCCATGGACAGAGGAGCCTGGCAGGCTACACTCCATGGTGTTGCAAAGAATCAGACAGCACTCAACAACTGAGCATGCACACACATACACAATGGAATACTGTATATAAGTAAAAGTAAATGAAATAAAGCTAATTGTATCAACACGGATGACTCATACACAACAATGAGTGAAAAAAAGCAGAATGTAGAAGAATACATACTCTACAATGCCGTTTATATAAAATTTCAAAATAGGCAGTACATTACAGTCACAAAGTACAATATATTGTTTAGGAATACATCTGTATGTAGTAAAAGTACCCCAAAATGCATGGCCTTGATAAACATAACAACATTCAGAACAGTAATTTACTCCAGGTGGAGAGGGAGGTGCTTGTGAGACGAGGAATCCAGTGGGTATCTGCTGAATTGATGAGTGCTTTAGTTCTTAAACTGGGTAAGCAGACACAGGTGGTTATTTTACTCTTTAAGCTTGAAATATAATTGTTTAAGGAGATATAGGGATGGGGACAGTTCAGGGCAGAGGTGTGCTGGTAAGTGTTGACAGTTGGCCACAGGGAGGGGAGTGACTTGCAGTAAGACCATGCGTGCGTGCTAAGTCGCTTCAGTCATGTCCGACTCTGCAACCACTATGAACTGTAGCCTGCCAGGCTCCTCTGTCCAAGGGATTCTCCAGGCCAGAATACTGCAGTGGGTTGTCATACCCTTCTCTAGAGGATCTTCCCCACCCAGGGATCAAACCTGTGTCTCATTATGTCTCCTGCATTGGCAAGCGGGTTCTTTACCACTATCCCCACCTGGATAGTGGCTGATTTCAAACCACCAGTGTGATACCAGCAGATGCTCCCAAGCCAGCTCCAGCACACCATTGACACTGAACGTGGGAGAAATTCGCTCCAAATGCCAGAGCTGGGAACCCAGGCTCGCTCTGAGGACATTTCCAAAACCCTACGACCTGGGTCGAGGGCTGGATTGTACTCACGTACGCTGTTAAGTTACCTGGAAGCGAGGCTGGTTAGAACAACAAATACTCATTCTCACACAATTTCTGAGAGTCAGGAATCCAGGACCGACTTATCTGGCTGTTTCTGGCTCAGGCTGTCTCCTGAGGTTGCAGTCAAGCTCTCAGCCAGAACTGCAGTTATTTGAACCTTGGCCTGGAGCCGGATCTGCCTCCCAGCTCCACCCACCCCAGACTCACTCGGTTCCTCCTTACAGGGACTGCTCCAGGGGGCTGCTAAGATGGAGGTGAGGGGAGTGTCATAAGCTCATCTCCAAAATGACAGACTCTTGCTTCTACTGTATTCTGTTGTTTACACACACCAACCGTGATGAGATGCAGGAGGGGATGACTCCGGGGGGCAAATGCCAGGAAGCAGAGATCACCAGAGGTTGGCTCACTCATTGGTCACAGTCGAAGGAGAGCGCTGGTTGTCCTGAGATGCTTGTAAAGGGGTGAGGGGATGCCTAGGGTCTCAGTGAAAGGAGAGACAGGGGAACCTGAGGGGCCCTCCCCTTCGTTTTATAGCTGAGGAGACTGAAGTTGAGGGGTTTCCTGGAGCTCAGAGTCTCTGTCTGGCCTTGGTGCAAGTGAGAAGGACCATGCCTCACCCTCTCCCTGCCTTCCCTCTGCAGGTACAAATACTGGGGTCCTGGCACATCAAGACCTCCATCAAGGTCACCTTGCCCAAGAGTTCCTTCTTCCTCAGAACTGTTTCCTCACATTTTCCCTCAGCCAAAACAAGACAACCTCCACTTATTTCCACACACTCCATCCCCGCCACAGGGACCCCAGAGAGCGGCATACAGCACCATGTTGGCATTACCGGACACAAGTCTGTGCTGGCCTTCTGGGATCCCACTGCCATTTGCAGACTGGGGTAGAATCGTTTCAGAGCTCTGTGATTGATCTCTGACTGAAATATCAACGCTGCTATCTGTTTCTTGATCTGAATACTAATTACACTGGTTATTCAGTCTACGAATTGTTTTTTTTTTTTAAATAGTCCCAAAGACAGGGACACATGTCTGGGAAGACCCCAGACAGAAGCATTTTGCTGAGCTGTTAGCAACCTTTATTCTCCAGGTACCACTGGGAAGCACCACTCAAGTGGACTCATGGGGAGTTCTGAAAAGGAACTAAAGTTAGGGAGTCCTTGACAGCAGATAAGAAGTGACATTCAGGGTGAAGGTGCCATTCAGGTAAGTAACCCCCAGCATTGCTCACCTTCCTCCACACCGTGCTGAGCCCCAGAGACCCCCAAGCATCCTCGGTAGTCATGGGGCCATCAGGGTGGGGTTCCCAGTGGTCAGGATTAACAATGCAGGCCTCAAGTGCTCTTTCTTAATAGACAGGTTAGTGGGATGCGGGGAGAGGGGAGACGATGGGATAGAAGAAAACAGGTTCAGGCTGGCACCATCAGGTAGAAGATCCAGGAAGGTGTACATTTCAAACCCCTGTCCTGAGCCCCACCCTTCCAGGCACTAGCTCACCATCCTTCTCTTGGCCCTGGGAGACAACACTGACTGGGCCATCGAAGAAGGAAGACCAACTCATCTCCTTGAGGACGCTGGTCCACACACACCCTCCCCCAGCAGCTCTCCTGGCCCACCCCTGAGCTGGGGCTCTCCCAGTCCAGCAGGCTCTGCAGCCAGTTGCAGGCTGGTGGCATGAGACAGGACCTACTGGGCTGAGCAGTCCCTCCATGGTTCACACTCCAGTCCTGGGTGGTTATCAGCCCATAACCTCTTTGCCACCACAGTGCCTAGCACTTGCTGGCTGCTCAGATGCTTGAGCAGGTCCCTCAGGAAGGAGGGACCTGAGGCGGGCCTTTCCCCGCCCCCACTCTGCTTCATGTGTAGCCACAGTAGAAATGGGAGTGACCGAGAGGGACCTGAATGTGGCTGGGGAGGCAGGGAAGAAACTGAAGAAACTGATGGTGAGGGGGACTTCCCTGGTGGTCCAATGGTAAAGAATCTGCCTTGCAATGCAGGGGACATGGGTTTGATCCCTGGTCTGGGAACCATCACTCCACATGCCACGGAGCAACTAAACCCCTACATGCGCCACAACTAGAGAAGCCAAGTGGCATCTAGTGAGCCTGCGTATGGCAACAGAAGATCCCACGTGCCACAACTAAGACCTGACACAGCCAAATAAGTATTTTAAAAAAGAAACTGGTAGTGAGGATCCTGGATATCCAGGAGCCAGGCCTTGGGGGTGGGGGGTGGGTCAGAAGTCTACTTTGCTCAGTAAAGCCAGGGGAAATCCTGGCACAGTGAGTTACAGACCCAACACCCCTCCCTTTGATCTGAAGACTCTGCCAAAGAGGTGACTCTCAAGATGCTCAGGAAAAGGTGCTGAACTAGCCCAGGGGCTGGGGTGGGGTAAGTTCAGACCTGGGCACAACTAGCATTCCCCCCCCACTCTAGGATCCTTGTTGCAGACACTTCTTAGGGTCCATAGATGGATCTGTCCCCCAGACATCGTGGCTAGCCAGCTACAGCTGCCTGGCTAGAAACCGTAGCCGTTCCTTGTACCCATTTGCCAGGGTACTGCTTTGAAGCCATCGTGAACTGGGTTCCTGTTCTCAACCCCTCATGGAGTTCATTGTCCTGTCAAGGCCTGTGGTCTGGCTCAGACCACTCTCAGACCTTCTGGTCCTCACTAATGTTCTACTCGACCCTTGCCAGGGGCACCTTCTGCCTCGGTGCCAATCCCTGGGCTTCTGTCCATTTCTGCCCCCACCCCAGTCCTCCCTGAGCTCCAACAGGGCCCTTCCTAGGCTTCTCTGTCGTCCTGGGCCCACCTCTCTGGCTTCCCCTCAGCACTGTCATGGGATATGTGAGATCCAGGAAGCCTGTGGCCACAATGGCAAAGACTTGAATCAGTGATATGATACAGGATATGACAGGGGTTGGAAAGAAGAATGTTCTGGGGAGAAGGGAGCCCCTTCCAGGTCCTGCATGTCTGATCTGTGTCCACCAGGGAGACTCATCCCTGCCGACACTCACTTAGGGATGCCCACGTGGCAGGGCATGGGAGGTTCAGCCATGGACCTAGGGTCTTAGAAGACACAGGTTGGGCTGAGGGCGGGGCAGCCCAACCCCCTTCCCCTCTGGCCAACATTTTCTCCCTGAAGACCATCCCCTAGAACAGAATGGGACCCTTTTGCTTTCCTTGAAGGGCTGAAGACTGCTTCTGCCCACTTCCTCAGTGCCAGCCTTCCCAGCTGGGCTCCTCCTCCTCCCCAGCTGCAGACCCGGACTCTGCCTGCTCACGCCCAGCTCTCCTGCCTCTCCCCTGAGACCATCTCACGCACGAGAACCATCTTCTCAAGAAGAGTTGCTATTGCTAACCCCACAGCCTGGGACTTGCTCCAGAGGAACCCGCACAGGGCTGTGACTAAGGTTCCTGGGCTCTGGGCTCTCACTTAGGGGCTGGAGACCCAGGTTCCCTTTCCACAACGTTCTGGGAACCTGGGCTGTGGGCTCCATGGGGGATGGCAGAGGACACACCTTCTGTGCTTCTGGTTCCTACAGAACCCACTCAGGGGCCTGGGCTGCAAAGTCCAGGTTGGTAAGGAATTCTCAGACGGTCCTTGTTCTGATTTCTTAGAAAATCACCCCCCACCTTCTTTCTCCTGTTGCGGGCAGTGCTCATTTAGAGACACAGCAAGAACCAGTCCACCATTTGAGTGACCCCTGAATGGTGGATCAGTCCCCTCTCAGAACCTGCAGTGACAAAAACAGTGATCTCAGCGGGGCTCTGGGGCCCCAAGGCTCTCACACAGGTAGCAGCCCCAGCTGCCCTCTGGTGCCACAGAGCCTGGCAAGTCCCTGGAGCCGAGGGCGGGGATGTCCCCTGACACCGCCTTTGTTCTCCTTCCCTGAGAAGAGGGCCACACCAGCTCCACCCTGTCTGTCCCTAAACAGACCTGCTCTTCCCTGACAGGGCTGGGGGGTGGGGTGGTCAAAGGACTGAAGTCGTGGTTATGGGGGATCAGGGCTGAGGTCCCACATCTCCAACTGTCACCGGGAGTGTGTTTCCTGTAACACAGTCCATCAAAGGGTCCTGGGACAAATGCATCCTGAGGTCAAGAGCAAATGGGGGTCACAACGCACATTAGCATAGTAAAGGCTCTGAGAAGGTCTGTGGGAAATTACCTTACTGTGTTTCAATCTGTGATTCCTAAACTTATTTGATTACAGGCTTTCTATTTGTTTTTGGCAGAACACATGCTTATGGAACCCCTTTTATCCAGTTAGGAACCACTGCATGCTCAGACTCTTTCCTCACCAGGAAAGGGGCCTGACCCCCACAGCCACCCCTGGAAGGCTTGTCCCAGGGTGGAGGCTCTATATCTCATTTCTCTAGTGTGTGTGTGGAGCAGTAGCCTCGGTTGCTAGGATCTCATTAGAAATGCAGACTCTCAGGCCCCACTCCAGACCCACAGATCTGAATCTGCACGTTAACAAGGCTCCCAGGTCATCTGATGAAGCATGGTTCTACATCTCCTGTTCTTCCCTCTCCAAGACGGCCCCTTGGGTCATCTCCCCAGCGAGGTGGGGACTCTAGACCCGGTATCAAGATGCAGTTGACATACTTTAAACCTTGCTCCTATTTGGGAATTCCCTACATTATGAGTTCGCCTTCTCCAGGGCCCATGAGGGGAACCAAAAGGGACAACCAGATGTTGAAGAGGAATCTTTGCCAAGGCTTGTAAAGAGGACCGAGGAGTTCCACCAGCTTGGCCTCCCCATCCTGATGAGGTGTCTCTTCCATAGCGATATGTGGAGACTTGAAGACGGTCACCTTGGGGCTCCAACCTAGAAGGCCAGTAGCAGTCATTCACAAGGGTCAAGCACTGTCAATCTTGGAAGCTTGCCCCCCAGTCCACCCCCTTAGGTAGAACCCAAAAGAAGGGAAGGTGAGCCAGCCTCTAGGGAGAAGATATTTTATTGAGCTTTTGCCACATAAATAGCTACACCAAGCTGGGAGGGCTGAATGGAATCCCTCTGCACAGGTCACTAAGGAACCCTTGGGGAGGGGGACTAGAAGGAAGCCTGGTAATGACCAGAGAAAGAGAGGACCCCCCTGGATGCTATATGGAATGAGGAGAGAGAGAGAGAGAGGCTAATAGCCTACATGTCATGAGGGAGGGACAAGGAGTGGTCACGGAGGTCACAGCCCTTGGTATCACTGGGTCAGGGCCTGTACCACGTCCTTCACCAGCATGGTGCCGATTACCATCTTCTCGCTGTTGACCGTCAGCTGGGCAGCTCCAGTGGGCCGGGCGTCCAGAGTCAGCAGGACCAGGCTCCCACTGGTTAGTGTCCTCCCTGCAAACCTGGGGTAAGGGGTGGAGGAATGGGCTCAAAACTGGGGCCCTTGGCCCCTCCTTCCAATCAGGCCCAAGAGCCCAGCTCATCCCCCTTGCCGGCAGTCAGTACCTGTACTCATCAGATGTCCCGCAAGGGACACGACCCAGGTTGGCTATGGCCGTCACTTTCTGTACCACAACGTGGTCACTCTGACAGGTGTCTGGCAGCGTGAGCTTCTCTGTGATCTCATTCATGCCGGTCAGCTTTGCTGGGGGCAGAGGTCATGGTGAGGGCGAAGGCCATGGTGGGTGCCCCTGGGTCAGCCCACTGAGCACTCTCACCAGGCTCTACGCAGGTCTCCACCAGTCTTGGGGAGTGGCTACTTCCCTCTCAGGGAGTGGCTACTTCCCTCTCAGGTGGTATCCTTCCCCAGGGAGATTTTGTCAGCCTCCGCCCACCCCACCCTGGGGTCTGTCCATACTGCCGACCAGAGACTGACTTGGTGCTTCCCCACTGTCAGACATCTGGGCTACCAGCCCCTTGGGAGTGGCTGGTGGTTTTGAAGGCCAGTCAGTTCTCAGAGGTTACCTCCGCCTGGCCCCCACATCTTTTGGTCTTTGCTGGTTGGCCCTCCAACCCAAGTTCAACAGCTCCTGGAGGCTGACTCCTTGCAGAGAGGTCACTGGTAGCTGCTGCGGGTCCTCACCAGACAGGCCAGAGTCCAGGGGTCACAAGCATCCCTCATAGGTGGACCCCTGATTTCACACATGGCAACAGCTCCAAACGTGGCCCAGGCTCATGACGTCCTCAGGCCTTCACAGCATCCCCAGAAACCCTCACTCTACAGGGCTGACATCTCCTCTCCACTCCTATGCTCTCCCTAGCCACATGAGCTCCTCCATCTGTCCTCCTACCCACCTGCTCCCCAGCCTCTCTCTTCCCTCTGCTACTCCCTCCATTGTTCTCCTTTGGAGAACAGCCACACCCTTCCTGTTTCTTTCATCCCCTCCATTCCTAACTAGTGACATTTTCTTCTCTTGTACTTTTAGTTTCTTCTTATCAAGTCTCCTCATTCCTAAGTCCTCTCTAGAAGTCAGACAGGCTATGATGCCAATACTGTTTCTCCTTCCCTGTTGACCTCCAAGGTCCTCCAAAGAGGACTCACTTCCTCAAGCCCCGCTCTCTCTAAACCGACTGCAGCTGGCCTCAGTCTCCCCTTTGGCAATGACCCGCTCTCTCTGATGTTGGCAGCAGTTTCATATCTGCTGGACCTGAAGGTCTTTGGTCATCTTGTTCTGCAGACACATTTCTACCTCCTCATCCCTCCTCCTACCTACACTCTGTTCCTTCTCTTTCCCCTCCCTCCCTTTTTCTCCTGAAGGATGCAAGTTTTCCTCATGAAAGGTCTGTGGCCTCCTTATCTGCCCATTCATCTCTCCCTCAGGGTGATCTCACTTTTAGTCACAGCTTCAGTTATTACCTCTATGCTCCTGACTCCAGCCTAGAAGTGTTTCCTGGGCATAGACCCACATTTTTTAGTTGTGTATGAAACACCTCCTCCTGAATTTCCCATGTATATTTCAAAAAGCAGCTCATCCAAAACTATCCAAGATCTTCTCCTCTCCCTTGCCTGATCCATCCTTCTTTCTTCTAGATTAGGGGTTTGACAAATTATAGCCTGAAGGCCAAATACAACATACCTCCTGCACGGTCCACAATGTGGTTTTTGTTTTTTAAATATTTTTTAAGTGTTGGAGGAAAAAAGGCAAGGCTAGATATTTCATGACACATGAAGAGTATATGAAATTCAAATTTGTGTCCATAGATAGAGTTTTATTGGAATACAGCCACACTCATTCATGTATGTATTATCCATGACAGTTCCTGGGTTACAAAGGCAAATTGCAGCAGAATTTCTGGGTCATTGCACATGACCCAGAAAGCCTAAAATGTTTTCTGGGACTTCCCTGGTGGTCCAGTGGCTAAGACTTCACACTCCCAATGCAGGGGGCCCAGGTTCAATCCCTGGTCAGGGAACCAGATTCCACATGCCACAATCAAGAGTTCACATGCTGCAGCTAAAAATCCTGCATGTTACAACTAAGACCCAGTGCAGCCAAATAAATAAATATTAAAATGTTTAACATAAAACATTTACTTTATGGCCCATTACAGAAAAAGTTGGCCGACCCCTGGTCTAGGTGAACAGCATTGCCATTCTCCCTGCTCTCTAAGCCAGACAGTCTAGAGACGGCTTCCATGTCTCTGTCTCCTCTTTCATTTGGCAAATGCCCATGGAGTCCCTCTCCCCCACCTCAGCCTTTCATTCTTTTTGCTGTGGCTCTAATCCTGGACCTCACCATCTCTTATCAAATCTACGTCAATAGCCTTATAACTAGTCACAGAATTTAGTCCAAGGTCACCAGGCAAGTGGAAGGTTCAGAAGTTAAATCCAGGACTCACAAAGCCCCATGATTCCTTCCACTTATACTATTCTGCCTCTTTTTCCTGCACATTCTCTCAATTCCAGCCCTAACTGTAAATGTTGCCAGATTTCGCTTTCTGAAGCAGAAGACTGAACCTGGTCCCTTCTTTGCTCAAAAAACTTCAATAATTCCTCTGCTGTTAGAAAAACGAAATCTGCACTCCTTACCCCTCTATTAATGGAGTTGGTACCAAATAACCTTTGTGACCCCTTCCAGCTCTGAAATTTTAGGACTGAAATCCTTGAGCACAGCATTCAAGGCTTCCAGAAACTAGACCGAACATATTTTCAGCTTTGTTTTCACTACTTCCCAGTGCTTAGGATGCCTAGGCCCCAAGGCAAACCATACCCCTGCTTTCTTCCTGTAAATTTTCACTAACGCCTACTCATAATGCTTCCCCCAGCTGGAATCCTGGCCTAGAATCTTCTGCCTGGCTGCGTCTTGACTCCCTCCAAAGCTTCACTGAAGTGTCTGAGGGTCTGGGAAGCCTTTTCTGGAGTCACAGGGGGTGAGGCCTCCCTATGTGTGCAGCAGCCAAGGCTCCCACAGCATGCCTGTACGGTGGAGCTGAATAAGCCCCAGAGGAGGGTCCTGGAGCACCCGTCCCACCCACCCCCAGGGAGCACTCACCCTGTTCCTTCTTGAATTCATTCTCACTCAGGAACACAGGGGCCATCAGCTCCCCAACAGGTGGCTGAATGGAGACATAGAACTGTCGGGTTTGGGTGCTGGGAAGGCAGGAGGAGACAGAGAGGGAGTCAGGCCAGCTTCTCTCCCCTCACCTCACACTGTGTCTGGAGGTAAGGCCTGAGGTCCTGGGATGCCTTCCAGATCATGATGCCTCCCCACCTAACACCACCTCCAGTCCCAGTTCATTTTGACCCCTCCTCTCCGCAGCTGCCCTCCTGCTCCTTCACAAGCTGGACACATACCATAGCTGGAAGTTGGCCGCCTGGGTCGAGTCACAGAAATTAATGCCCATGACAGCAGTGGCAGACTCTCCAGGTGCCAGGGACTCTGCAGCGGTGGGAGGCAGGAGCAGGGGGAGACGGAGACCCCATCACCTGATGGGTCTGGAACCCAGACTCCTTCTCCCCTCCACTGCCATAGCTGACTGCGTTCTATGGAACCTGGCTTTCTGGGCTGCTGGAGACTCTTCCTGTTTCTTCCTGAAATCTAGACACCCACCCTCACCTGCCCTCACCCCACTGAAGTCAGTGCTAAATCAGCCAAGCCTCAAGCTCTTCCTATCCTGATATGGACTTGCTCATTTCCTAGTTTGTCTTATCCACCTGGGTGTGGATTGTGGCAGATGTCATCTCCGTACCCCCAGAGCCTAGCCCCTGGCCAGGCACAGAGTGGAGTGTCAGCAGCCACAGGCAGACCCGTGGACCGCCCCCCAACCCCTGGAGCTTCCTCCACCACTCTGCCCAGGGCCCTTCCACACCGATTTCAGGGAAGTCCTGGATGCTGATGCCGGCAGGCAGTTTGGGGGTGCCCACGTGCAGGCCCTTGATGGGGGTGTCTGAGCTGTTGGAGAAGTGGATGTGCACAGACACCATGTGGGGGTCTCCGGAGAAAGGCTGGCGGCTGAAGGTATAGTCCACAGCCAGCCCCTCGCCAGCCACGCGGTGCAGCAGCTCCTGTTTCCCAGCTCCTGACACGGGGCTCAGCAGCTGGTGGGGATCGGGCGGGGGGGGGGGGGTGGTAAGGATAGAAATACCCACCAGAAAAGGGCTGGCCCCAGCCTTGTCCCCGCCTGTGCTCACGGAAACAGGGACCCAGAGCTACCTACTCCATTGTACCCCCTTCACACAAACCACACCATAGGACACACCACAGAGATGTATTTCTGCCCAGCCCACTCACCGAGGGCTCCAGGGGAGAGTCGGTGAGTGTCAGGCCCTCTAGGTCGGCAGCCAGGCTGGTGGACACGACTGTGGGCGGGGACACAGGCTGGACGCTGGGCAGGGTGACTGTGGGGCATACGAGGAACATGATGATAAAGGAGAGGCAAAGTGGAATAGGACCATGGAGCCTAGGGCTCAGGGAGCAGACGGTTCAGCACCATGGACAGCGAGACGCGGGAGCTGGTGCCTCAGAGAGATGCCCACCCTTGACTTCAACCCTGCACCTGGGGAGGTTGCCCTGCTGCCCTCTCAGACTCAAAGATGTATTCTGTCTGCTCCCATTGCCCTGAAGTCCCAGGGAACCTATTCCAGAGCGCCATGGACCTTCCTATATCATCCTTCCCAGGCCTCCTTCTCCCTGACTTCTACCCAAACTCACAGTCCTCTAGGTCAAGCAGGGAGACTTCCTTGGCTGCAGGGGCACTTTTGCTACTGGGAGGCTGGAAGAGAAAAATGGGGTGTGAGTGTGGGAGGGGAGTACCCTGGTCTGTTCTGGGTTGTAAGGAGACGTCTGGGCCTGGCCCAGAGGGTGGAGGGGGCCCTGCGCCATGGGCCAACCCCCTCTCTGCCCCAAGGCTCTCACTGTTTTTTTCCTCCAGGAGGCAGGTTCCACCTGCTCCTCCTCAGTCTCTGATGTCATCTCAGACTCTGAGGAGCTGCTGCTGGAATCACTGCCCTCATCCGAGGACGAGCCACCTTCTTGCCCTCCTGGCACCTTCTTCTTCTTCATTTTCTTCTTCTTACCTTCCTCCTCACTCTGTTCACTGGAAGAGAGGGGGCAAACGGGCTTGGGTCCAGCCTGGATGGCCCCTTCTTGCCTCACAGAAGAGCAGGGAAAGCCTTGAAAACTGGGAGTGAGCGTGGGGAGCCTGGAACACAGGACACCACACCTGGGCTGCAGTGAAAGGTTCAGACCAGCCTGCGCCAGCTCAGGCCCTTTCCCCGATTGCTTCTCCAGGCTGCGGCCCTGGTGAAGAGACCTCCTGAGGCTCTCATGTGAGCAGACCTGGGGGACTGCAGGCCTCAGCAGCTCAGGAGGAGGCTCGGGGGCTCTTAGGAGACTGACTAAGGCTGAGTGTTGGCCCTTCTTTCCCAAGGGAGACCCTGAAACCCCCCCAGTCGTCTCACCTCTCACTGCTCCTCCCTTTCTCCTCATCCTCATCCTGGTCTTCGTTGTCAGACTCGCTGCTGGACTCCCCAGAGCCACTTTCACTGCTGCTCTTACTTTCTGATTCACTCTCGGATTCGGGGTCTGTGGAGGGACAGTCTCAGGCTTCCCTCTTTTCTGAGCAGGCCTCCTGAGGAGCCCTGGGCGCTCAGCTTCAGACTCTGCACTGATGCAGCAAACTCCGCTCTTCCCCCGCCCCGCCACTGCCCACGCCCTGAACTGCTCCCAGCCAGACACCAACCAGACCAGCTGGGACACAGATGGACCCATGTGGATGGAGACCTACACAAGTACACACGTGTCTGGGACATGCAGTCAGTCCCTCCGGTGCATAAACACACATACTGGTGCACGCTCCCTTGGATCCATGACCATGTAACACAAGAGCACACGCTTGCACCAGACAGGCAGCCACAAGACACACACACAGGCCCCAGCCCTGTCCATCTCCTCACCACTGTCTGCAGACTCTGTGGGGCCCGACTCTCCCTCTGAGTCTGAGTAGAAGGGTTTCTCCTTCTCCTTCCTCTTCTCCCTATTGGAGCACTTGGTCCATTCAGGTACCTAGAGATGAAGAAAGTTGTTAGTCGCTTCAGTCATGTCTATTTGAGACCCCATGGACTGTAGCCTCCCAGGCTCCTCTGTCCACAGGATTCTCCAGGCAAGAATCCTGGAGTGGGTTGCCATTTCCTTCTCCAGGGGACCTTCCTGACCCAGGTGTTGAATCTGGGTCTTCTGAGTTGCAGTCAGACTCTTTACTATCTGAGGCACCAGGAAAGCCCCTCTTATCCTTCACTCCAACTCTTTTAGGGGCCCCACCTGGCCCTGTCCCCGAGAGGAATAATGGGGAGTGGGCGGGGGCACTGTCCCTGGAGGGTGGGGGTGGTGTTCACGGAGCCTGGCTGCCAACAGGGAAGGAACAGAGTTCGGGGCAGGCACGGGGTGCAGCACACGGGGAGAGGGGGCAGCAGGGGCTGGGGGGAGCACTGCACACGGCGGGGCACACGGCACACGGGGCGGGGGACCTCAGTGTATTCGCCCAACAGGCCCACGTGGGTCTCAATAAGGGAGAGGTCTTCTTCCTGCATGTGGGGAGGGTGTCAGGAGGGCCGGGCACACCCCCAGGGCTCCCTGCTGTCCACCTCTCTCCGCACACCCCTGCCCACCCCACTCCTGCTGACCTCCACATTGCGCACAGATGGGTCCGGGGCCTCCTCGGGCCAGTCTGGCAGCTCCTGGTAGCCCGTGGCCTTGGCGTTGAGCAGGTGGGACAGGGAGCCCAGTTGGAAGTGGTCCCGGTCTGGGGACAGGGTGAGAGGTCAAGCCAGGAGTGGCAATGAGGAAATACTCTGGGGGTTGTTTCCTGGGTGGGGCCGGGTGATGATTCTGGTGAGAAAGTCCTAGCTAGACAGAAGAGGGGGTAGACATGTCCCCTAAGGCTCTTCAGCCCTGACCGAATCTCCAGGCCCACAGGCTGGAAGGAAGGTTGTATGACCAACAAGAGCAGGGCTGAGGGGCGGGGGAGGGGGCAGGGGAAGATGGGACCTCAAGATGGAAGGGCACTGTGGGCCCAGAGCTGCTGCAGGCCTGTCTGCCCAGGTCTGCTTGCGGAGATGGGGGTGCGGGGTGCAGGTGGGAAGTAGAAATGTGGGTGTGGCTTCTCCCAGGGCACTGTGTGGGTGGGGTGAGGGCTATGTGGCCGCAGGGCCAGGCTCAGAAGGGAGGCCTGCTTGGGACGAGGGTATCAGCTCTAAGAGACTGGCCAACCTGGGACCAAGGGCAAAGAGCTGTGTCTGGTCAGGCTCTGGCCTCCGTGGGGAGAGCTGAGCCATCTGAATGGGAGTGGGACAGGGTCAGAGCCAGAGGAGGGCAGCACAGAGACCTGTGGGATGGTGTTGGGGAGGAGAAAAGCCCGCTTCCTTCCTGGGGGTTTTCCCATCTGCCCCACGGCTCTGAATCTCCTTACTCCAGGGATCCAGGGCAGAGACAAAGCAGAATAAGAAGATACGTAGGAGAACTGAGCTTTGTGAAGGAAGCTTCCTCCTGAGGAGATTCCTGGGTCCAGAGATCCAGCTGGGCTCTCCACCTGCTCATCATCAGAGCCCTTGTCACGGGAGACCCGCCTGAGAGATGAGGCAGGGCTGAGGGCCTGGGATCTGGGCTGACCTTCAGTGACAGCCCAGCCAGTGCCGAAAACCGCTTTCTCAGGACCCTTCCCAACACACACCCCTCCTTTGTATGCAGTTCTACTTCCTGCCTTCCTGGGCTTTTAGTAAGTTGAATCTTGACAGAGATGCCTGCTCAGGGAGGTGGATGGAAAGGGGAGTCTGACAGCTGAGGAGCCAGGGGTCCATCCTGCCTGGGAGAGCAGGGACCAGGTGAGATGATGCTAGCAGTGGTGGTGAGCGGGTGAAGGAGCAAGCCCGGGGTGCTGCAGGATGAGCAAAGGGTCCAGCCAAGGGCACAGGAGTCCTGCCCACCAAGGCTGGTGCCTGGCCGAGACTGAGACCTCAGGGGGAAGAGCCAGGACTGGGGTGCTGGCCCACTCTCCTCTTCCCCCAGGAAGACTCCTCTTGATTTCAGCTCCCACCTTTGAAGGATGACTCCAAGACTGGGGCTGGTTTGGGTGCCAGGAAGAGCTTCTTGGCATGGCGGCTGAGGGCCCCGCCCTGCTCCGAAGGGACAATGAGCTGCCGGGTGAAGCGCGCTCGGTCGCGGATATCGTAGTTCTGGTCATACTTGGCCAGGCTCAGCACGTACTGGGTCAGCAGCTTGGTCTGGGACACGAGAGGTGAGTCAGCAGCCATCACAGAGGGTGGGGACACAGGTCTCCAAACAGATTCTTTTTTTGGCTATGTCCTGTAATACACAGGATCTTAATTCCCTAGCCATGGATCAAACCCATGCCCCCGGCAGTGGAAGCGCCGAGTCTTAACCACTGGACTGCTAGCAAAATCCCAGAACCAGATTCTTTAAGCCAACAGCTCCAAGCACTGCTGCCTCCACCCAACTTTCCCTCCAACCCCACCATTGTGTCACTGTGTCAGGGCTTCCCTGGTGGCTCATATGGTAAAGAATCCACATGCAATGCAGGAGAACCGGGTTTGATCCCTGGGTTGGGAAGATCCCCTGGAGAAGTGAATGGCTACCATTCCAGTATTCTTGCCTGGAGAATTTCATGGACAGAGGAGCCTGGTGGGCTACAGTCCATGGGATCACAAAGGGTCAGACATGACTGAAGACTAACACTTTCACTCTCCTCCATTGTGTCAGACCTACTTTTTCCCTCACCTCCCCAGCCCTGACCCCTGACCCCGACATTGACAACTGCCTTGGCCAGTTGTCAATGCAAGAGATGTAAGAGATGTGGGTTCGAACCCTGGGTTGAGAAGATCCCCTGGAGGAGGAAATGGCAACCCAGTCCAGTATTCTTGCCTGGAAAATCCCATGGACAGAGGAGCCTGGTGGAGTACAGTTCATGGGGTTGCAAAAAGAGTCAGACACGACTGACTGTGTGCGCACACACACATGTACACATACAAGACCCAACTAGGCCATACCTGGATTCTTGACCCATGGAAATAGAAAGGAAACATGTTGTTTTGACCTACTAAGTTTTGTGATAATTTATTACACAGCACTAGAAAACCAATACAATGGATTAAAAATAGAAAAAAAAAGTCTAGAGGAAATTATGCATGAAAATTTTAATTGATATGTGAACTAGGAAACAACTTTCTAAATATAAGGCATTATGAGGAAGTAGAAATGAAAAGATTAATGTATTGAACAAGGCACAAAGTGTACAATTTCTGGATGATTATATCTAGAAACCAAGTTAAAAAAAAAAACAACCTAAGAAAATATAAAACCAATGCTGGTCTTTTCTAAGTGGTAGACCTATAGCTAATTTAAATATTTAACACATAATATTTCTCTGGGTTTTCCAAATGTTTTATGATGAACATGTATTATTTTTATGATATCAAATAAGTTATTAACTCAAAAAAAAAATAATGCAGAACTTGTCAGACTCTTCCACTCACTCTAGAACCAGATTTTAGCTCCCACCACGACTTAAGCAGACCCTCCTCCCAGGTAATTCATCAAGCAAACAAAAGCAAACCTACCTACCAAGAGCATTCAAGCAGGCAGTTGCCCTAAGTGGCTGTAATGGTCACCTTCACTATTCTTGCCACCCCAAGACCTCTGCCAGTGCATCTTCTGTTAGACCCTCTGGTTATCTGCTCAGCCACAGAAGGGCAGAGCTCATTGGTCATCTCCTCGACTCAGCCTGGGCCAGAGTCCGGCATGCAGTGGGGGTCAGCATGTTGGGAAGGGCACAGTGGCTGGGATTGCTGTGGCTTTGTGGCAGGTTGAGCATGTCACCCTCGTACTGGGATGGTGGGAGCATCCTTGCTCTTTTGCAAGGATGGCCATGGGCACATGCAAACACCTCCCTCCTAGTGTACAGAGAATTCCTGTTCTCCAGCACTCTCAGCACAGGCTGAGAAGGAAGAACAGAGAAAGACAGGGAGGGTAGGAAGGAGGGAAGCTCTCTTTACTGAGTCAAAGAACCATTCTAAGGGGCCTGTGCCTTGAAGGACTGGCCTTAGGATGAAGGGTGTGTGGAGGTTCCACCTGTCTGAACAGCCTACTCAGGGTGGCCTGATGGGGACCAGGACCCTCGTGTCCTGCCTAGGAAAGGGGTTAAGCCATCTGTGCCCACGGCTCTCTGTGCCAACTCTGACTATACCCTTTATTGTTGTTGTTTAATCACTAAGTCGTGTCCCACTCTTTGTGACCCCATGGACTGCAGCCCACCAGGCTCCTCTGTCCATGGGATTTCCCAGGGAAGAATACTGGAGTGGGTTGCCGTTTCCTTCTCCAGAGCTTCTTCTTGACCCAGGGATCGAACTCGTGTCTCCTGCATTGCCAAGCGGGCTCTTTACCATCTGAGCCACCAGGGAAGCCTGACTACAGCCCTTACTGCTCTGCATTTTGTGCTGTTTCCTCTACTTGGCTGTGAGCAATTGAAGGCCAGTAAACATGTCTCACTCATTGTCATCACCCAAGGACATAGCTCAGTGCCAGGAACTGTAGGCACTTGAAATGTATGTTAATTATGGTCATGAATAAATGCACAAGAAGCTAACAGGGACAACTTAGGGAAGAGCCACGTGGGCACACCCAGACTTATGCAAACATGCTGACATCACTCTGCTGGGGCTAAGGGCTCTGGTGTGGTATTGAGCCTTTCAGACACCCCCTCTACCCAGCAGCCACCCACCTAGCCTGCTTCATCTCTTCAGATCTTCCTCCCACCTGCTCTTTTCTCCTGTTTGCATAAAGGAGGCGCACAGATATTTGTTCCAAGGCTTCCCCGTGGTGCCTACCCCTCTAACTTGTCTCCAATCTGCTTCTCCCACAATACTGACACCCACAGACCCAGCCCCTCACAGCTTCCACATGACCACTCTCCATCCCAGCTCCTGAGAAGAGGCCCCACATGTGACAGCCTTGCCCCCAGCTGGAGGCCCTGGGGCCCACCCCGTCCACCATGGGTCACAGAAGCCACAGAAGATGCACAAACACCACCATCCAAAGACTCCACGGGATGGCAAAGAGGCCACCTTCAGGCCGGCGGAGATGCCACCGCCTCCAGGGGATGGCCCACACGCTTTGTTTGCTCTGAGGGTTGCCAAACCATTTCTACAAAAGGCCGAGGACCTATTTTAGGCTTTGCAGGCCATATGGACTCGGTTGCAGCTACAACATCCATAGACGATAAACAAATGGATGAACGTGGCTGTAGCCCAGTAAAAGTTTATTGACTACAACAGGCAGCAGGCCAGGTTTGGACTATGGGTGGTGGTTTGCCAACCCCTGCCTCGCCTGACTGAGCAGAGCAGTGAGTGTGGGAAATATCACGGCGCCTGGTGCCCTAGCACCTTGAAGAGCGGTGGCACGTTACACTTGACTCTTAGCAACGTCTCCTGGGACCATCTTAGAGGATGCTGGACACTCAAGAGGCTGTTAATATCCTGATATTCCAGCTTAGCTGAGCTGTGTTCTTGGCTACGGTGTCTCTCATAATATTTCACCATGGGAATGACAGTGACCACCAATACCACCCAGGCTTATGCCCTCTTATCACTGGCATAGACTGGGGAAGCATCACCAAGCTTTGGGAGGAGGACAGACCACATCTCCTGGGACATGTGGTCTCCCATCAAGGCCTGTCACTGCAGGTCCCTCCCTCTGGCTCCAGCATCTCAAAGGCAGCAAGTAGGGACACTCCCACTGGCAGACTGGAAGTCACAGCCCCACAGAAGAGTCTCTTCAACATGGCCACCATCTCTACTAGGCCCTTGGGCCTCCAGAGTAGTCACGGACTCTGGGGAACATTAGGTTACATGCGCAGACCAGCCACCTGTCCTGAACTCTCTCTTCAGAAAGAGGTGCTGATATATGTAGAACTGAATCACTGTGCTGCACAGCAGAAATGAACACGACACTGTATATCAACTATACTCCAATAAACATTAATGAAAATACAAAATGAAAAAACTGACAAAAAGAAAGAAAGAGGTACTCAAGTTCATGCCTACCTGGTGAGGCCCCACAGAACACTACCTGGGCTGTTTCTGGGGCCCAGAGGGCTTTGAGGGGCATCTCTCCATCAGTACCTGCTTTGAGTTGGTCAGGTAGAGCTTGGCTGCCAGGTTGATGACCTGCAGCTTGACGATGTCCTCCTCAGCAGTGAAGGATTTGGCCATCTTTCTCAGGACGTCAGGTGCGATCCTGGGGACGTGCTCACAGTACTCCCCGATGAGCCACAGGATGCTGGCTCGGGCCATGGGCACCTGTGTGGGTGGGAGAGGAGTCAGGGCTGGGGTGGGCGTGGGAATGCGGGTGGGCATGTGGCCTGCCAGGGAGCCCCCACTCCGCCCATCTGCGCTCGCTTCTCTAGAAATGGGAGTGGAAGGTGGTGGGAGAGAAAATACTAGGTGGGCATTTCTCAGGCAGCATCTCCCCTCTTCCCCAGGGTTTCGAGAGCATGCACAGAGCTTTGGAAGTTCAGTCACAGTTTGGTATAAAAGACTGGCTTTCTGGATCCATTGTACCCTTGATGATTTCTGGCCATGTTGTCCTTCCTGAATCTTCAGGAATGCCTTCTCTGAATGTTTCAACTTGGCAGTGCAACACAAAAACACATGCATGTCAACCAGCCACCCTGAGCCAGAGCTTTAGAGAAAACATGAGTGTGGACCAGGCTGGAGCTCAGCAAGAGGTCCCCAAAGGGAAGGCAAACCAGGGTCACATGGTCTCATCTTTCCCCTTCTCCCAACCAAAGACCTTCCAAGCCAGTAGCAATAGTTTGGAGGTTGATTTTTTATTTAAAAAGTGAGTGTTAATCACTCAGTCATGTCCGAACTCTTCGAGACCCCATGGTCTATAGCCTGCCAGGATCCTCTATCCATAGAATTCTCCAGGCAAGAATACCAGACTGGGTAGCCATTCTCTTCTCCAGGGGATCTTCTCCACCCAGGGATCAAACCTGGGTCAAACCCGGGTCACCTGCATTGCAGGTGGATTCTTTACTGTCTGAGCCACTGGGGAAGCCCTTGATTTTTTTCTTTTTCTTTTTGATTTTTATTAAGGCCAGTTTAATTAGAGGATCTTTTTTTAAAAAATTCATTTATTTGACTGCATTGGGTCTTTAGTTGTGGCATGCAGGATCTTCGTTTGCATCATGCAGGATCTTTTGCTGCAGGGCACAGGCTCATTAGTTGTGGTGAACAGCGTTAGTTGCCCCTTGGCATGTGGGACCTTAGTTCCCTAACCAGGGATCAAGCCCGGGTCTCCTGCCTTGCAAACTGGATTCTTAACCACTGGACCACCAGGGAAGTCCCTTGGGTCCCTAGGGTCTTAAAATCATGGGGAGGACCCTGGGTTGGGGAAGCCAGTGGGGTCATCCCCTCACCTGGATGTTGTCTGTGAGCTTTGCCAAGTGTTTGATGATCTCTCCGTGCTGGGCCGGCTGCATCTGAAGCAGCTTCTTGATGACCACCACTGACTCTGCGACCACGAGCTCTGTGGAACAGGAAATGAGCCCAGGACAGTCAGATGGCCACACACCATGGGCAGACACACCTGCAATGCCCCCAGGCCCTTGGCTCTGCTCCTCAACCTCCTATACTTCTCCAGTGGCCCTCAGAGAGGCAGGGGTACGAGGATACAAACTGAGGCCAATGGACTGATCAACACACATTGTCGCTGGCCAGACAGAATACCTACTGGCCATCAGTAAGACATGCAGGCAGTACCCACTAGTCATCAAAGCAGGACATGCAGACAGACAAACACTGACCATCACGGTTGGACAGCAGCTGCACCAGGCCGTTGAGGCAGGTGTCGCGGACTCGGCCTATGTTAGTTGCGCAGCGCCCAATGGCCTGGATGGTGGCTGCCACAAAGTCCTTGTCCATGCTGCGAATGTAGGTCTGTGGGAAGCACAACAGAGTGAGCCCCAGAAGGTGGTGATCCCTCAGACTTGACTTGGCAGTGACTCTGCAGACTTGAGGGTGACCTTCCGGAAAGCTGCTACCCGTCATTCAGTGACTGATCATGCCAGAGACTAAACTCTGGGGAAAGGAATGACACCCTCATCCATCACCCAGTGACTCCCTGACCCAAAGCCAGCAGAAGGCATAGGGAAGGGACCTGAAATAACAGTTTCTCCACTTTGGGTTCTAAAGAGAAGATTTAACCCACCAAGATGATTCTCACTGAGCATAAGGAGCTATAGGGCAACTCTCATGGGCCTCTCAGGCTACAAGCTGGTCCCTGGCCGGTACCTGGAATTCCCGGAGGACAGTAGGAATGTTGGTCTCATTGGCGAGGTTAGTCAACACTTCCAGCTGCAGGGAGGCAGAAAAGGGGCAGGGGGTGCCAGTGGGCTTTTTGTGCTTTCATTTGTTTTTAATATTTATTCATTTGGGTGTATGGTCTTAGTTGTGGCACGGCAGGCTTAGTTGCCCTGTGGCATGTGGGATCTTAGTTTCCTGACCAGGGTTCAAACCTGTATCCCCTGCATTGCAAGGCAGATTCTTAACCACTGGACCACCAGGGAAGTCCCTCTGTGCTTTCCTTAACCCTTCATTAAGGCCACAGGCATGACTGTCCATCACTCACCTTCAGGATCTTGATCTGGGTGGGGTCGGTGGACCTGATGTAGAAGCTCTTCAGGTACGGCTCAAACATGCCCTGGCACAAGAGAGGCAGCCCCAGAGAGCTCCACCACAGCCCTGCTTCTTCTCCAGAGCACCCCACTCCCCGCGTACCACACCCCCGCATCCCAGGGCCCAGCATCCTTCCTGCCCCTGCACCATCTTCCGCTGTCAGTTCTTCCCGCCCCCTCAGCTCCGACCCTATCTTCCTTCATCAGGGTTTCCTCCCTCAGCGGCCCTGGGGATCCAGATCCTGCACCTCCACCTGCATTTAGGGGAGACCCATGCTCCCATGCTCTGCACAGCCAAGGCATCATCCCACCCTGCCTTCCCCAGAGCCCCTGCCCGGCAGAGCCACCTGTCGGACTGTGAGGGCAGGCCTGGGTCACATGCTCACCCGGCGCTTGATGGACATGGTGGCCACGTTCTGGAGCACCACGTACTGCACTTCACTGCGGAGAGGAGCAGCAGAGGAACCGGGTCCCTAGGCCAGGGCCAGGGCAGGAGGCGCGGGCGGGGAAGGGAGGAGAGGGCGGGTGTCGGGGAAGGCACCGGCGGGAGGAGGGCAGGCCTGGAGTCAGTGTAGAGGGGCCGGTGGGCTGGGGTGGAGGGCGCTGAGCTCTAGGTAGGGGAAAGTGGGGAGGCGGGCCCGCCCAGGCATGGCTGGGCTGTGGGCATGGCGTGGCTGGGGCGGGGGCGGGGCGGGCACGCACCTGTGGCTCCTCAGCAGGCGCACGAGGGCCTTGGCGATGACGCCCACCTCTGCCTTGGGCGCCAGGTGGAAGTAAAGCTGCGCCACGGCCATGACCACGGCGGCACTGCGGCTCTGCAGGAGTGGCTTCGTGTTGCGCAGCAACAGCCGGTGGTCGGGGTCCATGACGTAGGGCTTCCGGGCGGGCAGCGCCTTGGAGGCTGACTCCTCAGACCCCGGGCCCTTGGCCTCGTCCTCCTCGGAGCCATAGAAGGCTTTCTCAGGGTTCTCCTCCAGCAGAGATTCCTGGGGGTGGGGTGGGAGGGGTGGGGAACAGGCGGGTGGGACAGGGGACGCCTCCTCCGGGAGGCCCTCCTACCCACTCTGCTAGAGCGCGGGTCGCGATCGCGCCTGGGGGTCCGGGCCACTCACATTCTGGGTGGGGCTGAGGAACTGCGTGCGGGCATAGCGGGTGAGCATACTGATGATGACCACTTGGCCCCACTCCTCCACATCGATGAGCAGGTTACAGAGCTTCCGGTAGTTCTTGTGGATCAGGTCAATGCGCTCAGGACACACCTCCTCGAAGGCCATCACCACGCTGCCCGCCACCAGCTGGGGAACCCACAGAGACAGGAGTGCATGAACGGGAAGGACGGAAGGGGCTCTGCATGGCACCTTTCCACCACCCACCTCTGTGTGTCCATATACACACCGTGGTCTTGTCAGCCAGAAGCTTCTCGATGACCTCTATCAGCTGGTCCTTCTGGTCAGAATCCAAACTGAGGGAGAAACTGTTGTTTGCCCCTCCCTCCTCTCCAGCCTTCCCAATATCGGCTGGAACTGTGCTCCCCTCCCTCCCCCCAACCCTATTCATCAAGAGGTGTGAGCCACTGATCCCAATGTCCTCCTTCTCTGTCTGTTCCCCAAACTGCCTTAAACCACCTGAAGACTTAAAAACAACAAACAACAAAAGCAGCCTTCAAGATTGGGAGAGGCCAGGGATGGACAGGGACTTGGGGCATACCTGTAGAGCTTAGGGATGGCGTGGGCAGCTGTTTTCCGCACATAGGGCGACATATCTGAGGCAGCTTCCTTGATGGCCAGCATCATGATGGGCACAATGATGGGCACACGGATGCTAGAGAGGACGCGTAGGGCACTGGCACGAATCAGCTGGTTGGGGTCCTAGGGCAGAGGTGGCAGAGGCAGAGCCATGGGAGGGCAGTGGGCGCCCTGATGGGAGGGGAACTCATTGTCCCTTGTTGCTGCCCGCTCTTGTTTCTCGGTCTCCTGTCTTGAGCCTAGATGATGAGGTGCTAGTCCTGGGTGCCTGGGGGGCCCTGCCTGAGGGCACTGACTCGGCCCTGCAGCAGAAATCTGACATCTAAAGGGATGTGGCATTGGGCTGCTTTACCTTCAGGGAGAGCAACAGACTTTCAGAGTGCTTAAAATTCTTGAAGCACCTCGTTTCTTAGGGGTGTGTGCAGACCAGGAAGGTGTCTGTGTTTATGGTGGAGGAGACTGCCAGCAAATGCAACCTGCTCTCCCTTCGTAAGAGTTCATCCTTTCAGGAACTTTCCTGATGGTCCAGAGGCGAAGACTGCTCTCAATGCAGGGGGCCCAGGTTTGATGCCTGGTTGGGGAACTAGATTCTGCATGCTGCAACTAAGACCCAATACAGACAAATAAGTATTCTTTTTAAAGTTCACCCTTTCAGTCTTCTCTCCCAGTAAACTCTCAAAAGCTGCTCTTCTTCCCCTCCCTCCACGTGTTTAAAAAAGAATAGGTGTGTAAGCCCCTCCTCTTTGCGCCTATTGCATCCTATAGACACCTGAAAGGAGTACATCAAGGCAATATATTGTCACCCTGCTTATTTAACTTGTATGCAGAGTACGTCATGCAAAATGCCAGGCTGGATGAAGCACAAGCTGGAATCAAGAGTTGCCAGGAGAAATATCAATAACCTCACAGATACAGATGCCACCACCCTTATGGCAGAAAGCAAAGAGGAACCAGCCTCTTGATGAAGGTGAAAGAGGACAGTGAAAAAACTGGCTTAAAACTCAACATTCAAAAACCTAAGATCATGGCATCTGGTCCTATCACTTCATGGCAAACAGTGGGGAAACAATGGAAACAGTGAGAAACTTTATTTTCTTGGGCTCCAAAATCATTGCAGATGGTGACTGCAGCATGAAATTAAAAGACACTTGCTCCTTGGAAGAAAAGCTATGACAAAGCTTTGACAAAAGCTATGTCAAACTTGGACATAAGTTTGACAAACTTATGACAAAGCTATGACAAACCTAGACAGCATATTAAAAAGAAGAGACATTACTTTACCAACAAAGGTCCATATAGTCAAAGCTATGGTTTTTCCAGTTGCCATGTATGGATGTGAGAGTTGGACCATAAAGAAGGCTGAGTGCCAAAGAATAGATGCCTTTGAATTGTAGTGTTGGAGAAGACTCTTGAGAGTCCTTTGCACTGCAAGGAGATCAAACCAGTCAATTCTAGAGGAAATCAATCCTGAATATTCATTGGAAGGACTGATGCTGAAGCTGAAGCTCCAATACTTTGGCCACCTGATGAGAAGAGCCAACTCACAGGAAAAGACCCTGATGCTTGGAAAGATTGAAAGCAGAAGAAGGGGATGACAGAGGATGAGATGGTTGGATGGCATCACCGACTCAATGGACATAAGTTTGAGCAAGCTCTGGGAGATGGTGAAGGACAGGGAAGCCTGGCATGCTACAGTCTATGGGGTAGCAAAGAGTCTGACACTACTGAGCAACTGAACAAGACACCTGAGAAGAGCCTTAGACACAGTGTACTATAATCATGAGATTATGAGAGCAGCAGCAGATGTAAATTACTGTTCATCTTGAAGGACAGTGGACAAAGGAAGAGGTTCTAGAACACTAAAGAGTAGGTGCTACCATGAGTTTCTAAAATGGAGAAAGAGGAGAGCCACAGAATTACAGGTGAAAATGATGGTAATCCTTGATAAAATTCCAGAATTGATGTTTTAAAAGATGGTTTCAAAGCACTTAATTTATTTTTTAAAATATCTTATGAAGTCATGATTTTATTTTTTGTTTATTTGGTTGCACTGGATCTTAGCTGCTGCATGCAGGATCTACCCCAGTTGGGATGGAACTCAGACCCCCTGTATTGGGAGTCTGGAGTCAAACACTGGACCCCCAGGGAAGTCCTTCAAAGCACTTATTTTAAAAGCAGGAGTCTGTATTTTCTTAGAGTCAAGTCATATCACATCCACTGCTAAAACCTATTTTCCTTTTTTTTTTTTCAACATTTGAAATTGATTATGGATTCAACAGGAAGTTCCCCCCCCAAAAGTCTCTTTCCTTTTTAGTAGGGTAATTAGGCTGGCATATATTAATACTATATATCTTGATTTCAGCAAAGCACCGTGGGAGTCTCTCATAGCATTTCCTGGACTGCCATTTTTGATGTCGGCCTTTTGTTTCATTTACTATGTAAGCATTTTAAGAGCAGAATTCATGTCTGTTTTATCTCTAGATAACCAGAGCCCTTTGCACATAGGTGTTAAGAAATTTTTTTTGCTGTTGAGATCCTTCCTAACAAGATGGGAAAATACCAGCTGACTGCAGTTAGATGGATCCACAGTTTGGTAGAATGCAGTACTTGGGGAAAATTTACTAGCAGATCAGTGTCAACCTGGAAACACGATACATGGGATTTAGTCTGTTGCCCTGGTTGGAATAACTTATCAACATCTTAGAGGAAGACATAAAACCAGGAGGACAAAACTAAGATTCAGATCCATCCTGGCCTGGATCTTGTGCTAAACCTATACAATGAAATACAGAAGGATCTCACAGGGGATTCAAGGAACCAACTGCATAAAGATAGGATATAGGGAGACCTGGATTATCTGCTTGCCAACTGAAAGTTTGTCAGAATTGAGTCAACAACATTAGCCAGCTGCAAAGCAAACAGAGCCTCAGTCTGGGCTGACAGAAAAGGTTGGTACTAATGTGCAGAAGAGCCCCCTAAACAGTAATAATAACAAAAAGAAAGTGAATTTTAGAGGAACATATATAAGGTGCTGTTTATAAAACAGTATTATACATTATTTAGGAACACATAAATAAGTAGTAAGAGAATAAATGCACACATATGAATAATATTCTTTATGCCTTTGGTGGATCTGATATAAATTTTTAAAAATTAAGGTGATAGAGGTTTCAACATAGTATAATGGTTTTTAAAAAGTCATGATCACTTCACATCTGTCAGAATGGCTGTCATCAGAAAGACAACAAATAACAAGTGTTGGTGAGGATGTGGCAAAAAGGGAACCCTTGTACACAGTTGGTGGCATGTAATGCAAACTGAATGTAAAATGTAAAATGAATGTAAACTGGCACAGCCACTGTGGAGAACAGTGTGGAGGTTCCTCAAAAAGCTAAAACAGAACTTTCATATGATCCAGCAGTATCACTCTTGGGTATATATATTCTGGGTATGTTTTCATTAAATGAATGAGTATGACAGAACAGAAATGGCTCATTGAGAACAAACTAGTTGTTATGAGTGTGGGGGAGGGGTGGTGAGGAGAAGCAAGATGGGGGTAGGGAATTAAAAGGTACAAAGTATTAATACTATGTATAAAATAAAAAGCTAAAAGAATATATTGCACAGCACAGTGGATATAGCTAATACGTTGAAATAAATTTAAATGGAGTATAAGCCACAAAAATATTGAATCAATGTATTATACACCTGAAACTAACTTAACATTGTGAATCATCTATACTTCAATAAAAACAAAAATGAAAAACAGTGGTAGTTGTCTTAAGATGGAACTGCCTTATGAAGGAGTAGGTCTGTACCACTGGAGATGACCTGTCAGAGATGTTCTAGAGCAAAGGTTGGCGTACTACAGTCCACAAGCCAAATGTGTCTTCTGCCTTTTTTAATAAATAAAAATGTATTCAGGGACTTCCCCGGTAGTCCAGTGGCTAACCAATGAAGGGGGCCTGGGTTCAATTCCTGGTCAGGGAACTAGATCCCACATGCCGCCACAAAGACCTGGTGCAGTCAAATATTTTCTAAAATACGAATTCAAACCCAGTCATGCACACTCATTCATCGCTGCTTTCTTACTATTAAAATGCAAGGGCAAAGTTGAGTCGTTGCACGGTTGAGACTAGATGGTCTGCACAGCCTAAACTACTATCACCTGGCTGGATACAGAAGAAGCTTGCTGACCATTGTTCTAGAGAAATCACTGCATTGAGTTGAGCTCTAGTTTTCTAAAAAGGATAGAATGTGGAAACTTCAGGTCAATATAAAAATTTGTGAAAATTTTCTGAATGGTTCTTATAAAATGATTTTAACCCTGATTAAACCAGTCTGAGAGAGACAGACATCATATCATTTTGACTTCTTAAAAAATAACCTTGCACAAAGACTCCCCTGGTGGTCCAGTAGTTAAGACTCCTTATTTCCACTGCAGGGGGCAAGGGTTCTATCCTTGATGGGGGAACTAAGATCCCCCATGCCTTGCGGTGCAGCCAAAAAATTTAAAACACACGAACAACAACAAAAACCCCTAACACAGTGTGTGGCATAGAGATACCCAAGTATTTGCTGAATGAAAGAATGGTAGATGCAAGTGCCTAGGCTTTCTGCCCCACCTCAGAGGAGCGAACTTTGCCATCACCTCCTGCTGACCAGAACAGACTGAACCAGTGGTGAGCCTCTAGTTTGGGCAATCAAGTCTCAGTCTGCTCAGCTAACCTACAGAATCAGCTGAACAGGAAAAGATGAGCTAGACCTTTCAAAGTCCCTCTCATAGGAATTAGAACTAAACATGTGGAAAGGCTAGAGGAGTTAACGGTTGTAATCAGAGCTGGAGAGTCTGATTGGACAAAGAATAGAAAGACAGTGATGCTGACTTCTTTACCCTGGAGATATCTTATCCTAATCACAAAAGCACCAAGTGGAGATTATCATGCATGCATTTAACATACAAAAGATGAGAATATTCAGTTTAAATATGTGTGTGTGTGTGTGTGTGTGTGTGTGTGTGTGTTTGTGAGGGGTCAGCCTTCACTGCATTCAAAAGGACTTTAATCTTCCCACTGTCCTTTCCCTTAAGTGATTTCTACCTGTTTCAAAGGGCATTTTATTGCCACAAAAGTGATCCAGGTCTCTTTAAAATATATATATATTTTTAAATTTTTAGGCCACACCATAGGGCACGCAGGATCTTAGTTTTCAGGCCAGGGATCAAACCCATGTCCCCTGCATTGGGAAGGCAGAGTCTTAACCACCAGCCCACCAGGGAAGTCCCATTCCAGGTCTTTAAAGGTGGATATTTTATATACACTGGGGCATCTAAAACAAGTCAATTATTTCTTCTGGTGCTAAACAGAATAATCAATTTGTTCCTACTTTCAAGGAATCATTGGCTGTACTAACCTTATTGAAAATGGAATGGTCTTGTCTTTATGTTCTCTCTGCTGACTGTTAAACCCAGTCTCCACGTCTGAGGCCACACTCCAGCTTGGTGAGCTTTGTGGTTTTCCTCTCCACGGAGCTCATTGTTTCCAATAAACCCTTTTGTCCTCCTCACCCAGTTCCAGGTGAAAAGGTTCCAAAGCCATCGTTCCTAGCAGATACTCAAACCAGGTGAGCCGGCCAGTGCCAAGGCTCTGACACCCAGAAGTCAGGAATCCAGGTCAGCGGGCTCCCTGCACATTACTCTGTCTTAAGAAGGCTGACGTCTGCCTGGCTGTGGGCCTCAATCCCTTTACACCAGTAGGGTGAGGGCCAGTGTCAGGGGCTCAAGTGATTCGTAGTTGAGGCAGCCATTA